>JAANDH010000213.1:248249-291316 GCA_011799765.1 Nymphaea thermarum | reverse complement strand
GAAACCTTTGGCAAATGACCACATCTGCAGTCAACACCTACCTTGTATTTATCAATATAAATATTGGACAAATTGAAATATTTGGCGGTGCCAAATGGTTCTGGTGTTAATATGAAGGCTTTTTTGTTTTTGATATCATGAAACTGCATTCCAGCAGTGAACTTGGTTGCAACATTCTTGGTAGTATAAAACCCGGTGAGGATATAAATTTAAGTCAAGACACAGAAATACACAAATTTTTAGTTGAGAGACGGAGAAAACACCATATATATAGGAGAGGAGTCTCTGCACTAGTTCTTCCTACGTCGCTCCACCGCAGTGGCAGAGCCAGAAATTTCTGTTTAAGGAGTTTTAAACTCTAAGTAAAAAAAAAAAAAACTTGAAATTAATGAAATTTCTATATGTAAATAAAATAAATTTTGTACACACCAGTAGCTCCGCCACTGCTCCGCTCTTGCTAGTATGGTCGCCGCAGGATTCATGCATGCTTTTATGATGATAATATATAATACTTTTAGAACAGCACCCCCACCAACCATAACTTGATAAATTTAAGAAGTAACCAATTAAAAGTATTATCTTTGGCGCTTCCACTCTGAAACCTGTCCAGATTTTTATTGTAACATATGAATATAGGATTCAATTACCAGATACTGTTTCAGATGGCCAGATCAGTTGCTTAATTTCAAAACTTATTGTCAAGCTAGAATTGTGACATCGGGAGTACAGCAGAAAGAAAATAAGAGCCTCTGCAACCCAGGGCTGCAAAACTGTTCTGATATAGTGTGATACTTGACTTGTATATAGATTAAAGTAGTTGGATTCAACAACATCATTCACGCTCAATTAGTAAATGAACTTGGATTGGATCTGCATTTTACCAGATCCTTCCTAATTGGATCTGGTCTTGGGCTCAGACCTGAATTTTCTGGATCTGACAGGCATAAGATCTGAGGGTTGCATGTGATTGGGTGATCAGATCCTCATCAGATCGTGAACCCATATTAGGATTCCGGTCAGAAAACAGCATACCAAAATCAGGAACCAGGATATCCTCCTTCCACAGGATTTTCAGCAGAGGCAAAACTCTGATTTGAAAGGGCAATCGAATAAATAATACCGACCCATTAACATCCCTAGTGCCTGTTTTTTTAGGACATCGATCTCTGGCCCATTGACAGCAAACATAGGGACCTAACTGATTGTTACGCTTGAAATTCAAGAGCAAAAAAGCTTGGTCATCCTAAGAATCATTATTTCTGCGTTGAATATTGCACACTGAAACTTCATTTGGACTCGATTATTGATGTAAAATCACAATAGAAAACCAGCTTATCTGGTACTAGTCAATAACGTAGATTCAAAAAAAGCTCTCTCTCTCTCTCTCGAAGGGAGAGGTTTTTCTGTACAGCAGTCAATGGCGTAGCTAATTTCTCTGTAAATGCTGTGAAATCACCAGTGAGCACGATGAACCATGATGAGGCGATGCCGTTGTCACACTCTACTTCTTGGATCTTGGGACTAAATGCCAAGACATTTTCTTAAGACTGCAAAAGATGGAGGAGCTTTTTCAAGGTGCTCCCCACAGTAGTACTGCACCTTGAACCCCTAAATCACTCGACTCAACGTTAGGCATGCACCCACCACGTCATGATTCCCTCCATCCGTCGCTTGATCCTTGCCAACTCTTCAACACCAACATATGGTAGTGCCTGTTCATAATGAATATACATTGCTAATGTTTCATTCGATCATATGTGTTCAAGAGAGAGAGTCGATAAAATGGAAATGCATATCAAAATTTGGGGACAAGAAGTCCCCTAGTTACAGTAACAAACCACAAGACAGAAGCAAAAGACAAATATACAATACAACTCACAAAAAATCGAAATCAAAGAGGTGGAGAGCGAGTGGAAGAACGGAATGACGCCATCACCCAACCGCAAAAGGAAGACGACGCCATAGCGCCACAGACTCCGGCGAAGAGAAGGTGCTCCTGAAGACCCTATTGTTGCGCTCATCCCAAATCCGCCATCAAGATGAAATGAGCTACAACCTCCAAACATGACACCAAGAAACAACCAAGTGAGAAGAAGGACAAAAAAGAAAAAGAAATGAATGGAGGGTGGGTCTGAAAGACTTCCAACAAGGAAACACTAGACCCATCACAAAATTTTGGCGTTCAAAGAAAAACGGGAGAAAAAGAAGAAAAGATAAAATTATACTTTTTTGTTTTTGTTAAGTAATTAGCACTAGTTAACAACTTCTTTTTCGTATTTTTCTCTCAAGATAGACAACTAAGATTATTTCTTACAAGACTTAGCACTTAATACTCAAGTACTTCATAATTTCTCTATATACAAAGCAAAATGTTGATGTCATAGGCCTTTGCGGGCCGGCGGGCAATCTGTAAGTGTAATGTGGAGAGCAGGCTGAGTAGCTCCCATGGTACCAAGTTGATCAAACGATCCTCACGCGGTCTCCGGCACCGGTCAAACGCTGCTAACATCATTGATGAGGTGATGTAGTGATACATATGATTGCATACGAATTCATTAACAATTGAAGGGTGGGTCATAGCCAAGTAATTTATTACTGCAATTTTATTCTTTTTCTTTGGAAAGCTGGTATTGATTCTTCTTAATTTCTACCAAGATGAATTCTCAGCCCACTTTGATGGGTTCACAATTAATGACCCGAAAGATAACTTAAGGATGAGGAGGAGTGAATTCCACCATTCTGCATTCTGGTGTGAGAGGCCCAAATTCTCCTTTCTTCTCCCTAGCCTCAAGGTTCAGTTGTGTTGGGACGTGCATGAACTTACAATCACTCTCTTCAGCTCGATACTAGTGTTTGTCACTTTTTGTCGTCTAAAAGAGTAGACCCGCAAAAAATTAAACTAACGATTGGGTTTCACTTACCCTCAATCCGGCCAACTATGCTATACCCATTGGGTCAACCTAGATGAATAACTTGTCGCAAATAAAAAAAGTATTAATGAAAACATGTTATACATACTTCAAGTAAGCGGTACACATATATATGCAAAATTATATAAACAAATATATATATAAAGCAAGTCAAGAGAGGGCATGTGCCTGCCATGGCTACTAATGTGGCGTATTGGACTTTTTCTTGTAAATTATCCTCTGTAGAGATGTAAAAGTCAGCGAATTGAATCGGCGGATTAAGTCGAATGAAATTTGCAGCAAACTGATTCAATTCCGTGGGCGATTCAAGAGTGTCTCATGTTATATTTTTTTACTGTATCTAATATACTTCAAAAGAGTTTTCTTACATTTAACTTATATATTTTCTATAAATGTTTCTAAAATGATGTATTAATGTCTTTGCGAATTCACAACCAATTCAGAAAGCTGAATGGGCCGATCTGATTCAAAAGCCAATTTTCAATATAGCACCTGCCTTTTACTCTATTTTTCTGTTTATTCTCGAGTTAGTGCATAGAACACAATGGAATATAACACAATGGAACACGAGTACTATAGCTCAGTAGAGCCGGAGAAGTAGTAAGTTTTCAGCATGAACTGAACCCAGTACTTGTAGGTATAAAAGGTGGCTTCCTCACAAATTCTTTGGTAATCTCAGTTCTCTCAGCGACATCATCTTCCGATGGGTTGTGAGTTATGACCAAATTCCTCCCAAAACAATCAGCCATGAGGCGTTGCTTTCCTTGAGCGGTTGGTGCGACACCATCAACTACAATGCGTAAACATTATCAGGTACGTTGTAGTTTGTTGGCATTGCGAGTGGCTTTTACCTGTTGGGGCATTCATGGCGGAGATGAAAGGATTCCGGGAGGGGGGAGAAGTTGCTCTTCTTTTAAAGAGGTTTATGGAATCCCTTTTTCATGAGGCGACAAAATCCCAACGCTTTCCCCAAAGTTTTTCCTCAGCTGTCAAAATGCTCTTTCCGCATCACCACTTCTCTTGCCTGTAAAAGAGGAAAAGCTCGATACAGTGAGCTTTCCCAACTGCCCACCGCATTGTAAGTAACGTCGATCGCCCTAGCTACATGTGGTTGGTTTGGTCCCGTGGGTAGTAGTACAAAGTTTAGATTTCATCTAATTGTTGGCAGCAGGAAAGCTATGTAAGTGTTATAATGAATGTGCTTGGAAAAATGAAGCCGATTCATAAAATGTTTCATGAAACTGATTGAATCTTCGGGGCAAGTTTAAACGACACCATAACCTCTCATGTTTATTATGATTGGCCTTCTCTCTAGTTAGTTTTGCTTAGGTTGTCCGTATATAAAAGTAATCACAGGCTCACTAAGTAGCTGAGTATGGGCCTGGAGTGGGTTCTTTATCTAAAACATCAAAAAATAAATACTTGGTCGATGGATGAAAGGGTGTCACCTTTGTGGATCCCAAAAACCCGCCGGATTTTAGGGCACTTACCCCATGCGGTTGATGGACATAACTTGGAGTAATGCACCTATGTGGGCCTAAAAGTTGAAATATTTCATCTATTATGTTACCGGACATCATCCTGATTTTTGGTGATGAAAGTTGTAGGACGCCATGCCACTTTAAGTGGCTTCATTGGGCACGACACCCAACTCATTTGCAACCGCCATTGAAGCTTAGGACCACCCTATCTACATGTACCCACTCAACCCGTCTACTGCGAGAGCTGCTTCAATATTATGGATGTTAAGCAATGGATGAGGGAATTCTGAAATCTACCAATCTATCTTGCCTTTTAACTGGTGCTCCATTTTAACATTAGTTGCTAAAGGCTTGTAGTTTTCGGGAGAGAAATAGAAATCTTAGACGAGAAGGGAGCATTTTGTTGAAGTGCCTTGCGGCGGTGGGGATCTCCCATGTGAGCTCCACAAAATAATTGATGACTTTAACTATTTCGAGTGAGCGAGATGGTCATTTCACCGCTCGAAGCGATACCCAAATGCTCCCAATGGTGCACCATTCAATTTAAATGTCGTCGTCCTACCACCTGGCTTTGCCGCTGCCTCGTCCACTTCATCTCATGCGTTATTGTGGTGCATATAAAGAAACAGACCCATCAACGACTGAGTTATTCAGGAATTAGAAATACCAATTGGTAAGTGTTAGCAGCTTCTCTGCTGGTTTCTTGTGAACATGAGTTTAGAAAGCCACACGACAAACATAGGGGTAGAACCCATACTGCCTGGACCAACCAACACTAGGTAGTAACACTCTCTCTAGCGGTTGGGTGGTTAAATTGTATCTGGTGCGTACATGTAGATGTGCAGATGCAAAGAGAAGTATTTAGAAGAGGATCCGCTGCCTCACGCTCATTAGACTCCGCCACCACCACCGCCCTTCGTAACCTTCTTGTCTTCCCCGCCCTCTTCCTCCCCCGACCCTTCTCCTCCTCCTTCCCTCCACCATTCCTTGCATCGAGAGAGAAGAGCCGTTCAGTTTTCTCACCTAAGATAAAGAAAGGAAAGGGCGGGCAAAAAGGAGGATAAAGGGGAGCTAGCAGATAGAGGAGCAGGAAAAGAAGAGAGAAAGAGAGAGAATCAATTGATCCCCACATTCTTTCTCGACTCGGCCCATCCTCCATCCAAAACCCGAAGGCAAAGGGAAAAATGCCAAGTCCAAGGCCACCTTCTTCTTCTTCCTTCCTTCCCTTCTTCTTCCTCTTCGTCAGCCTCTTCCCTGCCACCATACGCTCCGCCTCCTCGTACTCCTTTATTTATGGCGGGTGCTCGCAGCAGCGCTACTTCACCCCCTCGCCCTACCAGTCCAACCTCGATTCTGTCCTCACCTCCCTCGCCAATGCCGCCTTCTCTGACCTATACGCCCACTTCACCGTCGGCAAAGACGGGGACCCGACTACCATAACCGGGCTTTTCCAATGCCGCGGCGACCTAACGGCCGGCGGCGGCGGCGGCGACTGCTCCCACTGCGTCCAGGACGCCATCGGGCAGCTGCACCCGCTCTGCCCGCAGGCCTGCGGGGCCTCCCTGCAGCTCGACTCCTGCTTCGTCAAGTACGACAACGCCACCTTCCTCGGCGTCCTTGACACCACCCTCATCTACAAGAAGTGCAGCTCCTCGGCTGCCAACGCCTACGACTCCGACTTCCTCGGCCGCCGGGACGACGTGCTGCGCCAGCTCTCTTCCGGAGGGTCGTACTTTCGGACGGCGAGCTCCTCGGGGTTCGTGCTCGGGGAGGCGCAGTGCCTGGGGGACCTGAGCTCGGGGGACTGCACGCAGTGCGTGACACAGGCGGTGGAGAGGCTGAGGGAGGTTTGCGGGTCGGCTCTCTCCGGCGATGTCTACCTTGGCAAGTGCTACGCCCGCTACTCCTCCGCCGGCCTCTACTCCCATGCCAGCCACGGTGAGCTCCACCGGACTCTCTCTCTCTCTCTCTCTCTCTCTCTCTCTCTCTCTGGCTGTCTCTGTATAGACACCTGCGTCACAAGGATACGTGTCTGATATGATCAATGACGCCATTTAAGTCGTTTAGGAGGTCCTTTTCCTTTTCCTTCTCGATTAATAAATGTAGCTTTTGATATTCGATTATATCTAAAATGAGTGAAATAAAAGTAAAAATGAGTAAGGAAACTAAAAAATAATGTATGGTGAAGGGAATGAGTCAGATGCTTCTTATTTAAGTTAATTCATGTGCAATCTAAATTGCCGAATTACGTCTCGAATGTAGAACGCACAAGATTCTTCTCTTATCCCCAAACTCTGACCAGACAAGTTAATCTTTATAGCGTAGAACCTATAAAGCCAGCTCCCCAGTAATATGTCCATTTGAATGAACATATCAATTTTTTTAGAACTTGGTTGAACAATCTAAATAAGTGGAATTTCATAGGCACTCATAGGATATGAATAAAAATAATTAAGAGTGAGTGAATTTTTCAGTTTCCGTTTAAACATAGAGGTAGGTGCTCATCTCTCTCCTGATTTTTATGATTTGGAGTCCAAAAGCAATTCAAGGCCCAGACCCCATGCACTCCCTTTATTATATCTCGAACAAATATGAATTTGTTGATTAAATTCTTTAATGCATCTCATCCGTCAAATAGAGATGTTTGAATTCTTTTATTCTTCTAGCCCGAATCATATGTACTACATATACGTGGCCCTGTTTCAACAAAACTAAAACAATGGGACTTCAAAATGGATATGAGGTCCTTTCCCAAGTTAAAAATCAGATCCGATAACATTTCAGGGTCTAGACCTAACGATTTTAGATCATGAAATATGGCCCATCGACTTCGAAGATAAGAAATTCATCACATACAGTTTACCCCTTCATCCCTCTTTATGGTAGATTTTGGTCATATGTGGCACCTCTTACTAAGGTGTAACATTTCTTTCCCTGTGACATTTATTATATAAAGTGGTCTGGCTCGTGAAGGATTCCTCAATTTTAAAGGAAGAGGAGAAAAGCAAAACCTCCCGCAACAATATATAAAGTCATCATTCCCATGGTCCACCAAATTCATATCTGTAAGTTGAGGAGGTAAATCCAAGGGCTTTTAGATTTCCTTGTAAGGGTGCAGGTCAAGTTTTAACTTTTAACCATTGTCAGAGGTTTTTCATAGCGATTTTTGTTAGTAAAGCATTGGGGTGACCTGATATCTATCTACTCGCTCAAGTTAGTATAATGTTATGTATATATAATCTTTAGTCATTTGGCATCATCCGGCAGTAAAAGATGATTCCAATTTTTGTTACACACATCTGTATAATCAATTTCAGTAATTTTGTTTACTTGTAAATGATACTAAAGCATAGCAAAACAACAGGAAAGCCATGTTAGAGTGGAGACATTTTAAACTATGCCAAACCAGCTAGACTCTGTTGTGCTTTATACAGACATGGAGGTGGGTGTCTGAGGAATTTTCCCTTCGTTTTTTTCTGGGTTGTTGCAGATTCACAGGGTGGAGATGAGGCGGGGAAGACGCTGGCCATAATCATCGGGTTGTTCGCTGGCGTTGCCCTCATCATTGTCTTCCTTTCCTTCCTCAGGAAGGTCTGCAGCGGCAAAGGTAAGAAACTACACACCGCACTTATTTATTCCACTCTCCTTGTCCTCTTTCTCTTTTGCTTTCACCGATTCAAGTTCCTTTGCCTTAACGAGATTAAAGATCAGAAAAAGCAAATCCAAGGAGATACATCAGCTGATCTAGGTGGGGCATGGTTTTCTAATTATAATTACAGAAGGGAGGCCTGCACTTAACGTGTCCTCCTTGCATCTGTTCTACAAGTATGCAGCTATGTGTGACTACTGACCATACATCCATCCAACAACCGAGGCTTGACTCTTTTAAAGTTTTTAGAGAATGAAGTTACATACCCAAGTCCATTAGGGAAGTAACTGGTTAGTTACCCTACCGTTTTCGAGATTTTGGGTCTTTCAACTCTACCTGCAGATTCACTGTATTCGATTTTTAACGTAGTTAGATTATCAGAACCCCAAATGTTACCGTCCTGAACGATTTTTCATTCAAACAATGCCATAGGATCGGCGTAATCGGCCTAATTTGCTGTTCTAAAAAGGGAAAAAGGGTGGTGCTGCCCTCAATTATTTACAGAAAAGATAGAAAATCCTGCCTTTGGAAGATGAGTTCATGAATTTGAACATGTTCTTCGCAAAGCAAGACCAAAGCATGAACTTGAGCATGTTCTTCGGTGCTCATTGAGAATGATAACACCTTTTGGTTGTTAATGCAGGGTACTGAAAGGGAGAAGACACGCTCTGTGGAATTTTGCTCATTTGGGGACGAAAGTCGGAAATTGAACTTGTAATTTATGCTTTCAGGCTTTCATCAAACCTCTTAAAGTTGGTGGGATTCCACCCACCTTTTCCCCCTTTCTCTTGTATTTTTGTCCTTCCCCATTCTCGATTTTTACCGTTCACCTGAAAGGTCAGAAATGATGCTGTTACTTTCAACCTCAATGGTTGGTACCTAAATGGTGTAGCAGGTGCATCAAAAGAAGTGTGAAGAAAGTTACTTTGGAATGAAGTATGAATCGTGACCGTCTACCGCTCCACACCGCCGGCATAAAGTGTTGCTTCTGGATATTTCCATGGCGAAATTGTTTCCATGGTCGGTGAAATCCCAAACTGGTCGCTGTCTACAACAATGTTCTCAGGGTCACGATCGATTGGCCCTTGACAGAAACAGTTATTCGAACTATTAACTTTTGAATCTAATTCTCTGGTAATGAGGATCGCAGTATATAAATCATGTTCTGTCTCCAAGCGTGGGAAGATCACTTCTTTGTCAAACGGAAGAAAATCGTAAGTTAGAGCAATCTAGGGAGCTTAACAATCCCCAAGGAGTTAGCAACTCTTTCTTTAGCTTTCTGGCTTCTCCTCTCTCTCTCTCTCTCTCTCTCTCTCCTGATTTCTCAATTAGGATAATTTTTTTGAATTTTTGAGGGGCACTAATACGTAAATAAAAAAAATTATTCAAAAATATCAATATAAAAGTAAGAAGTTTTTGAAGATCTCAATGGGCAATTGACACGCTTGGAAGGGAATGAGAGTTCAAAAGCGTGGCGAAAATCTAAAAAAAGTTCATGAGCTTTGCTTGCACAGTTGCACTTTTACTGTCATAGATGATGTCACTTTATTCGAATTATTGGTTGCCGTCGACATATTCTTGGCCTCACAATATGATAATGAAGAATATTACGACAGTCATGGCCTCATTGGCTCCAAATTGGTTAAAAAATAGAACAATGAATATTACTGTGCGATATTCTTGCTCCTTTTATGCGCCACTCAGGGCCTCTCTAGGTGCTTTATATTCTCGCTTTTGCAACTTGATGGGCCTTCCATACAAAATCTAATGGAATCTATCTCTCTTTTTCAATTATTTTATTTTATCTTTTCTTTTTTTTTTCCTTCCATCGTCCCATATCTGCCTTCCTTAATTGCTTCTTTATCATCTCTAATCATGCCAAGTTAATTAGTTTTGACACAATCACTGTAACTAGAAGGTTTCAACATAGACTCAAGGTTGGCATAGTGGGAGGGGGTGCGGCTGCCATCCGGGCAGTCTGCAGTTCGAATCACATGGACATCATCCTCTCCCGCAAGCTGAAGTAAGGTGCGCATCTAAGCATCGAGGACCTCCATGACCAAGAGTTCTAAGACTGAGTTTTCCTTTACTATATATCCCAAGAGGGTTTAGGAGCAAAACAAGGAAAGGAAGATGGGGTTTCTCATGAACTTTCTTGTGATCATTGAATTTTTATTCCTCCTTGTCAATTTGATCATTTGCAATATTGGCGTAGCTTTAGAGGAATAAAGTGTTCCTTGTCCACATCCCAGTTAGTACTGTTTGCTTATATTTTTAAAAACAACTAGTGTCCTTTGGAGTGCTGGCACTTAAATTATCAATAGCATGGCTCGCATTATTATGCCCAATTTCATGTCTCCCTAGTTGTACATTTGGAAAGTTAGGCACATCCAATGATTCGATTTGATCTGATTGGATCAAGTTGTGGTCTACAGCCCACATAAATTCTTGCTGATTTGACATTTAAAGAGGTCACGGAATTCGAATATCTCCACCAAATATTATTAACCTCCCATTTGTTTTATTGATGTAGGATTTCCTCTTTTTTTTTGAGAAAAACAAGTGGAACTTGGAAAAACATGACAGTAAACAATTCGGCAGAAGTTTCCTTTTCTTCTTCTAAAGCATCTTCTATAAACAGTATCTCGCAGGACAATCTTCTTTCTATGCAATAGAACAATAGAAGCCAAAAGCTGGAAAAGCTTCTAGGGTCTCTTTACAACTGTTAGATTCTCCAAAGAGAAAAGGATGAAATACACGACAAAGTCAAGTAATTTTTAATAATATATAGTGCTATAATTGGTCGAGGACTAGGGATAGATTTAAAAATCAACCATTATTAAATGAAGATAAGTTAAAATGCAGATAAGTGTTGCCAATAGCATAACTATGGCCACTACCTGCTAAAGAAAATCACAAAAACGGTGTGTGATGTTACATATCCCACACATTCTCGTCATCTTTTCAACTTGACAACTTTTTCTATAGGCTGCTAATGGAGTTGTTAATTCTTTGGTTTATTAAATATTGACTTTGGCTAATCATAGGACTAAAGCCAACCAAAAGGAATTAGCAGCAAGCAACCCTAAAGTGCTACTGCCACAATCATGCATAGCAGCACCTTACTTTGAGTTTAGCTTGTTGTTGGCGGACGCGATCAGAAACTTTAATTTAAACCTCAAAACTAATGACTGAAAAGAACATGAGAACTTCAAACTGTAATACAAAAGCATGCAATTTCAAAGCTCCAACATGCATGCAATATATTTTGGATGCAGCCTGACAATAGAAAAGCCTTTCTCAATGTGGTATTTGTCTGGGAAAAAGAAGAGAAAAGACATTTTCAAGATAAAACTTGTGCTGTCTGTTAAAAACTTCACCTGATTGTAAAACATGAAAGGAACTCTTGTAACCACGAGATTTGGCGAACAGTCGGATTTAAAGTCATAAAAATAATAAGAACCCATTATGATGTTGGCCTTGGTTGGTTCTCTTGGATGTAAAATGAAATGCAAGTCCGATAAAAATCCATGAAAAGAAACGAGCAATACCTTCCCTGCAGACCTCCACGAACTTTTAATTCACGTGAGTTTGACTATATATTATCAGAGATGAGCATAGCGGATGCACTCTCAGAGAAACTCGCTGAAAAGAATCTAAAATTTTTCTTACTTTCATGCAAAAAACTGATTCAAATGTGTGTGGTTTATAGGCAATAAAACTTGCGCATTTTCCTTGCAAACCAAATGGCTCATATGTCAAATGTGAATCCTGTATCTACAATAATATCGCTTAAATCACCAATATGAATTGATTCTTTTCCGTGTGAAGTTACCAATAATCAAGAAATCCGTTCAAGTTGATTTGGGTGGCCAAGCTCACCCCGTTCCCATAAAATTTCCATTGCGTCACTGGGTATAAATATAATAGTTATCTTCATAATTGTTTGAGCTTTGAGATCACTGAAGATCGCAGAATTTAATGTCAGACCCTATCCTACCTCCGATCTGAGGTTTCGGCCGTGTATTGAGGATCTCAAATTACTCTGTCAAACGCAATAGCTTCAGTTATTAGAGCCATATATGGATAAAACACAATATAATGAAGCAATTGTATTGCTCTTTGGGTAGGCAAGTGAAAATTTTCAGGTGTTGTTTATGGTTCAAAGTTTTTCATCTCATACTGTGTACCAACAAATTGAAAAAAAGAAAAAGTCAAATTTTTTCCAGTGGGAACCGTGAGCTCTAACTTTTTTCCTTGAAAATTTTCACAAGCCGTACAGCATGAGATGTTCGAATCGATGAAAGGCTTCTTGCCATCTGGAGGCCATTGAGAAAGGTTAGGCTTAGCGTCAATAGCAGCAGGAAGCAATGAGCTGGGTTAACTTGAGTTCCGCCCTGAGCTCTGGCATTTTTGAAGCCAAGAACTATGGAGTTCTAGCAGCCTCTTTGTGAGCCAAAACTCTTTCTGCCTCCTCGGGCACAATCTCAGCATGTACACCCACAAGACCGGCTTGTACAAAGAGTGGCACCGTGAGATCCAAGACCATGACTGCTTGTATTAACAACCAAGGACTCTCCCTCTATGCCGACTCCGTGGGTACACCTCTTCATCTTCGACCAGTGTTTCAAACACCATCAAATTCAGAATCATACCAAAATCCTGACAAATCAATGGGCATTGCGGACGGCCGTCGAAGGCAGAGAGTTAAGATTTTATTTTATCATTTCATTTGTTAAAAGACCTCTCTCTCTCTCTGTGTGTGTGTGTCTAGGGTGCAGTGCAACATCAAGTTCCTCTGCAACCAGCTAAAGGATCAACCCCAAATTTTATTGCCAAAACGAATCTACAAAAACTGATAAAGAACGAAAGAGGGCACAAGCAGTTAAAATGCGCCCCCACATCGTCTTAGATTCCTTGAAGATGGGATCAAGAAAAAGCTTAACAACCTGAGCAGGTGGATGACAATTAGAAATGTACAAAGAGCTCCTAAACTAGAAAAATAACGATGCAGCCGAGTGATTGTAGGCCAGAAAAAGGCCAGCGCCCTTTTGTTCACTAAAAAAACCTAAATAACCAAAAAATAAAAGGAATTATCTTATAATAAGCAAAAACTCAAAACCTGCAAACTTTGGTTCACATATTGTTAACGCACTAGCAACTTGTTTCAAGAAAACTCCAACATTGACGTACAAACACTTTAATTTCCTGGAGAGAATAAAACTATTAGACATCTAATTATGCGTATCTAATTATCTCCCTCATGGCCATTAAGAAAAAAGGCCTGCGTTGTGTTTCGAACATAGATTACAGTTAGAAACGTTCCTAACTTACCGTTTCACCATTGAATTCTCATGAATAAAAAGAAAAAAAAAATGTGAATAAGTATGCTGGGCAGAATGAGAGTCCAGTAAACCGAATAGACAATACATTAAATAGCACGGTTTTCCAAGCTAGAAGTAGATATTTCCGGACGTGTTCTACGCATTCAAAGGTAAGTAGGTAACGTGAATGATTCATTTGATACTTTTATTTATAATGCAACATTGCATGGCCACACGTACTTCTAGGGCCCAAACTCCAATTTTATGTAAAATAACCAGAAGTTGTCTTTAGCGAAATAATCCTAAAAGGAGAGGAACCTTGTACAAAGATCCTCATCAGCCCCACCGTTCATTAGTTACATATTTACATGCACAAATCACTTAGAGGATGGAACACCTAAGAACGATGTGTTTCTGATCAACCCGTTGATCCTCATTACCTGAAAATAAAGAGGGAAAAAAAATTGAGATGCACAGAGTTCACACTGCAGTTTCCCCACCAAAAATAGATCCTTGGAGAAGTCTAGAAGCATCAACTCAACTAACCTTCAATTGGCTGAAGAAGCTTCCTGTTCTGAGGCAATGTCATTTCCTTCTTCAGATGGATCAGGATATCCTCCATAGTGCATTCACGTTGCCAATTCCCAAGAACAGTAAATTGGTTCGGGTCGACCTAAACAAGGAAGACAAAACGGTGACAAGATGCTGAGACAAAGAAAAGGAAATCAGCTAAAATCAGTTGATATACAAATCCAGTTTCTTGATCAACGCAGGTCATGTTTATTCGAGTCTGGAATCTGACTGTTGGAGGGCTATCTGGATAATCTTTGTCACAGAACAGTTTCAACTGATAAATCTTTCCCTCGTGCACAGTCTGAAGACCAAAAAGGAGATTTTGGTCAGGCACAAAAAATGAAAATCAAACGTCAAAGTGGTTTAAAGGAACATACGCCAGGAGGCCCAATAATGGTTCCAGTCCATGATCGCATGTATATATCATCAGCATCATCCATCCCATAGCTGACAGTCCCATCGCCAATCCCCTTTTCTCCCCTTTCAAGTTCTTCAAGCAGTCTGAAATTTCTAGGCACTTCACCAGCATCCATCAAACACAGTCATTAAACATGTAGAGGACATGAATGAATAGCAGAAAATTTAATTTGAAACAAACAATGATGCCTCTTTTAGATGCTTGCTTTGTACTATGGAGAATCATGATTGCATATACACTTACAGAACAGAAGATACATCTAACAAGAAAAAAAATGACAAAGTATTGAATGAAAACAGAAACAAGGATCACTGTAAGGACCAATCCATGTAGATGGATTCAGCTTTCTACCGGACAAGGGCTCATATTTTTAACTCCAATACCCTATATGTCAAAAAGAAAAAACAAGACATGGCGACCCCATGTTATCCTTGTGTCACATTCTACAGGAATAAGAAAGAGTGATCATCGGTCAGAATATATCATGTTAAGGGGCACTAGAAGTGGCAAAAGCGTTCAAGGATAATCATTCCTTATGTATTTGTTCTTATTCATTCAAGTAATACATGCTTTCGTTCTTTTAAGTTATACACATATAAACAAAGACATGGGTGCAACAAAGCACCAAGAAAAATTGTACAACTACACACTCTATTTCAGAGTTTCTGCATTTTCACTTTGATGGAATAGTAAGTTCAGAAAGTCTAGTTGGTTGAGTCCTCCTGTAGGAAGGAAGTGTCAAAGTTTAAGGATAGGAACGAAGAATTACGTGGGAGAAATTATGGGGTCAAAACAAAAACATTTTGAGATAGTTTACACTGTAAGGGACTTTTAGCCATGACGAAACCAGTAACAAGCTGCATAATACTAACAAAGCTATGAAAACATTTGCAAATGCTACTTGTTAAAATTTCAAAAGGATATTCCAGTTGAGAACAGGACCATGAGTATAAATTTTAAGACCCACTGAATTAGGACCTTAAAACTTAAAAGCATCCCATGAAGCATGAGTATCCCATAAAGCATCCAACTCATATTCCCCATCCAGAGATATAGCCTACAATCACTACAAAGGGTGAGCTTGACAGTATTAACAGGATACCATAAGACACCTATCACCAGGGCTACTGTCATGGAAAAGGTGTCTCCTAACAATCTCTCATGTCCGCACCCCTGGCATTCTAACAGATTCATGTTTAAAAACAGGAGGTTTTAGACTGAGTATCTCAAGACATTTGGTGCTGCATTTGATTGTTGAGATTTACTTTTGAGGTTAAGTATCTCAAAAGTACATTTTGGGGCACTCCATTCCCAGAGAATGTTTATCTCAAAAATACATTTTGAGACACTCCATCCTCCCCCATAGAATGTGCGTTCTCAAATTTACATGAAGTTCCTTAAAAGATAAAATAAAAAACAAGACAAAAGGCACATTTATGCAGTAACAATTGAAACCAACCCCCCCGTCCCAACCCAACAAAAGAAGGGAAAGAAAAGAAAAGAAAATTTCCATGTATGCACATCCATATGAGAGAGAGGGAAGAGCAAGCGAGGAAAAGAGGTTGGTAGTTGTTGGTTTTCCTTTAATGGAGCAAATCCCATTTTTGAAATAGTTGGATTCGCTCCTTGAAGATAGCTGCTTGTCTGAAACAGTAAAAATCGATAGGTTGTTGTTTCTATATAACAGAGATTTCTTATGTCAGGTTATGCAGTTCTATATGGAATAATATACATGGAAATAATTTCAGACAGAATATTTGGGACTTTCAAGATTGGTCCTGTTCCCTAAGATCAACAACGGAAGACGTATGAGTTTTATAATTTTTTCTCTTTTTTATTGGTTTGATGCAAGTGCACCAAAACATTATTATAAAATTAATACTTTATTCATCAAACCACTCATTTTCTAAACTAAAGGACTTGGATACTAAGAATTATCCTAGAAAACAACATACAGTTGTTTTACTTTTACAGGCATTTCTCCACCAAGGTTTCTGCAAGAATGAACTTTGAGTATTTATAACATGCATCCACATTAGTTACTGCAAATGCATTGGGCAATATATGCATGTACGCATGTCCACATGTACATATGCCTTTTGTGGATGTATATACACACATATGTAGACATACGCACATAATATTTGTTCTTGTTGTGCCAAGCTTAACATAATAAAAACCTTTCTCTGAACAAGACTACATTATAATAGTTTGTATCCACCTTGACATTAACAAGACTATACCTGTGTTTGCTTCACAACTGTTTGGCAGAAAACTATCAATGCTGACAAGAGTATCAAAGGGAAACATTTCAAAAACAAGTTATTGAGACATTTCTAAAGAGAGTATCATGTATCATCTTCCTAAGAACTGAAACTAATACCCAATAGTTTGAGTGAATTTGCTCTAAATGAATTAGTGTAGATATCTGCCCATACATGTATTGAGCACCATCACAACACCATCTTCAATCATGTTGTGTATACACTCTATCATACATAAGAGAATTACACGGTTCAAAGTTCATAGTTCACACTGCTTTCAGTTAAATGACTTGTTAATGCTAAAAGCCTAAAAATACATGTGTCATCATATTCCTGTTGCAAGAGAATTATAGTTCAAGACAGGCTTTATGGATGTAACAGCATTACATCTTCAAATTTCATAAGGTCAAAGCATGCATAGATAGATAAATTCCCTTTTCCTCTTCTTCCATAGGAGATTATTTACACATTGTATTCCAGGTCAGGGTCATAGTTATCGTCTGAAATCAGACTCCAGCTTATCTTCAGATAATAGCACCCAAATCGGAGTCCAAGTCCTACCCTAATCAGCTAGATAAGATTAAGAAAAATTTGGTGAAAGCTAAGCATGCTTGGATCATAGCCTGATTAGTCACCTAGGTGAAATAGTCATAACAAACCGCCAAACCTCAAAACAGAAGGATTCTTTCCAAAGTGAGACAATAATCTAAGAGACCTGACAGATAGAAATCTCAAACGAAAAATCACTGCTGCAACGAACTTCATTGACATAAAACCCCTCTCCTAGACTCCTACAGAATCTCAGACCTCATCAGAAGGGGGAACGAGAAAAAAGTGGGGGAATCAGAAAGTGATGATTAAGGAGACCACAGGAAACAAGAGTCCTTGTTATCGCCAACCTATACTAAATCACAACGACAAAGCTCTCCATGGTCTTCAATAAAACCACATTTTCTCATAGTTGGTCCAAGTATGAGGTGCCAACAACACTTCTCTCTATCAGCATTCCCTGATTACCATGTAACACATGGACCGAGAATGCGCAACAGTTTGGCCATTACGGTCCCCGCGTGCAATTACAAACAAATCAACTACGCCACCCAGAATTCTTGTTCTGACTACCAATTCATAAACTAAAAAAATGTTTCTTGAGGACACCAACTTAAAGAAAACACAAAGGGAGATCCAAAGAGAAAAGGAAGAAAATCTCTTGACCAAACAAGCATCTCAGTATCGAAAATGAATAAATTCCAATGCCATGATAAACAAGACAGTAAAAAAAAAAAAAAAAACACAGACGCCGCAACACCAACAATCACATAAGGCGTCTATTGTAGTCAACTGAGGTAAGCACCGAAATAAAAGGACCGCTGGCAAAAGACAAACACCGAGAAAGCCAATTTCGGAAACATATGCCCGCAATCGCATAAGCAGTATGCGTAAAAGCAAGAACAATGAAAGCATAGGAAAAGCAAGGCAAAACAGAGAAAAGGTTATAGTTCGAGCTTACTCACCCACAACCCTAGATCCTTCCGAGCCCATCTCTGTGCCTCCTCCTAAGTTCTCGATCTTCGAGTCGAAGAAGAAGCAGCAGCTCCCCAACTCTCAACTGCCTCTGCAAATTCAGCCTCAGGGTGGTTTTCGAAACCCCACTCTCTCTCTCTCAGAGAAAAGTTTTTCGCGTTTTATTTAATGAGATAATAGCGACGATACCAAAACAAACCCCCTTTTCTCCTTTCCTATTTTTCTTTTCACCATTCGTAATTTATCAGTTAGAATTTGGACGGCCGAGATGCAATGATTAGGCAAATGGGTTCGCTGAGATTCGAAATGTGGGCATCACCAAATGCAACCTCTCATTGGATACAGCCTCGGAGATTCTGATTTGGATTTGGATATCAAAAAAGATTGCACTGAATCTTTTGGTAACTAGACACGCCTTTTCCTAAGCAAATCCCATATAAAAACCTTAGAAAGTAAAATCACGAAGCAGTTTTATGCCTTTGGGTAAGGTGGAGAACAATCTCGCCTCCCTTCCTGAGAGCCAAAGCTATGAAAGCTAAAAGTTGCTTGCATGTAACGTTAACAAATAAATATCGTCAACGGCCTTGCAGTTCTTGTTCAAGTGATTGTGTGAAATGGATTATATCGGATGTTGACCTCATTATGGAGCTACTCGCGTCGGCGTCGCCCACATATGGCATTACTTCCTGTGGGATGTCACCTTTGTTCTTGGCTACAAGGCCCGGATCTAGTCTGCAAGACCTGCAAAGCCAGGTTGATCCAGCTGGGTAGGGCAGTATTGGCCAGACCAAAAAGGCCCACCGAAACGGCCTTCAAAACACGACACAACAATTGTAGACGGCTTCGTCTACAATGGGACCAAATGGGTCGTGAATCTCCTGACCAATAATATCAAATCACTTTTACATAATTTTCCATAGGGAAATCCCGTTAGTTGTTTTATATGGTATCTAACTTATCTTCGGTTAAGAAGTTTACCAAACTAGCTGGATTCTGTCCACCAGTAGAAGAGAGAGAGAGAGAGAGAGGTTCAATGCTTCATAATTTCTTTTATAATTACGCATCAAATCTTCTAGTTTACCATTACAAGGATAGAAACACGTGCAGTGTGCAGTCAAAATTCCCCACGCTGGATAATCAATCGGCAGCTCACGCCAATTTTCTCTTCCTTCGAAGTTCATCCATGAGAAAATGTGCTACAGATTTGTATCCCATCTCACGAGCTGACAATTTGCATTGCACAAAAGAGTTGAACTTGTTAGTAATGTTTCAACCGCATAAGCAAGACTCCTAATAGGAGCTGAATCCTTTTATCGTTCACACTCGTTTACTCAGAATCAACATATCATTAGCTTTGACACTTTAGATGAAGATGGGGACGTGATGCACATCTTTAACATAAATTCAAAGCCTCTGGAACTTAAATTTATGTTAAAACTGCACACCATGAGTAGTGGAGACGTGAAACCCATTGCAAATCCAACAGAATTTGGCTATTGCTAACTGTGGATCATTTAGTTAAACTGCACAAGGGGGAAGGCAAAATGTCAAACCTCTGAAAATGGCAATGCCAGTAGGTGCTAGGTTGTGCTTCTTCAAGCAAAATGAACTGCAAATTAAGATCCCCAAACATCTGTCAGTATTTGAAAATATATGATACGCAATCAAGTTTCATGGAAAGGAAAGTCATTTGCTAAAGTTTCTATCTTTTGACACAAGATTCAGTAGTTCTACTTCAGGACTATCCTAGGAGCTACTCAAGCATTCTTATTGCGTTTCTTTGAAAAATGTTTGCAAATTTTCAGGAGAAATTTCGGACATAGAGATAAATGATACCTGTTACATATCCAATGTGGCTTACTGCCTTGAGCTTCAATGCAATGTGGGCAAACCCAATTCCTGTTTTTTCTGACTTCATCCATATCTGGTCAATTTAGAATATGTCAAAATAGCCTTACCACATAGCTGACTTACAAACAGTTTTTCTATTCACATCATATTATGCAAGTCCAAATTTATGAACAAGGAAATCTAATCAAAAGTTTCATTTAGTCCATTCAGAGTACATTAGATATTAAATTGCACTCAGGAGATATTTCATGACTACTAGTTCCAATTGAGTAAGTAGCTATTGAACAAAACAGTTGCAAGTGGCTGGTCATTTTTCACCTGAAAGTACACCATAAACAAATGTAGATTAAAAATCGCAGGGAGGAAACTGTTTGTAATTTATTTCCCACTCTCCATCCACAAACTACAGGAAAGAAAGACTATCACTGACAAAAACGCACTGAAAGGCTGGTTTATTAACCGGATCACCTCACTCCTAGCTAATCATAACTAAAAAGTGCATCAATTTTGCTGCTAGAATGAGATGAAACATTTAACAGAAAAAATTTAATGCATTTCTTGTGTTAGAATGGCTTACCTTCTCCATACCTGACCTTGAGACATGCTCTACAAAAGACACCTTGGCTAGAATGGCATATAGAGCAATCTGTCTTTCCTGAAACCAGCCTTATATTAGAAAGACATAGGGAACTTTTGTACATGGTTATATAAAATTAGCCTTCAGAAACAACATTCACCAAAAAGTTCAGCAATTTTAAGATAAGGGCGCATAAAGGTTTATCTTGTAAAATGGGCATGAAGTACATAGTACTGACCTAGACAAGGCTGCTCCACATCACGGTTTCCACATCGCAGGCAATTGTCTTCTCCACATAGCTTTTTCTGTCTAAAACAAATTCAGCACATCAAAAAACTGCTGATGGTCTGAAGTAAATATGCCACTAAGTTGAAAATAGTAACTGTTTCCATGGCATTGATTAAAGAAACGAGTAACAAGTATTAGCTTCCAACAAACGTTTGACATGCAGATGGCTAGGTTGATTTAAGTCTTCAGCCAAAGGAAAAGAAAGGTGCAAGAACCAAAGGTGTTTCTCTTCTCAGATAGTTGAAGACAACAGAAAAGTATCCACAGTGATAAAGGGAAGTACTTGTGAGTTTTACATGACCGACAACCAATAGGGTACAGTCAACGTGGCATATCCTAGCCAGTTGCTGGGATAATCATAATCATGGTCTCTACTCATCATCAACCAAAACAGCAAATCTATAACTCATATTATGGGTGAAGCACATCTAGAGAATTGTACTGCATCGCTTCTTGTCCCCACAAAATGCTTTCAATTTTCAATAGAAGGTTGCTGATTGTTCAGTAACTTGTTTTAGCAACCCACATACCAGGATGCAACATATGTTCCTAGTTCTCAGTACCAGATAAAGCCTTACATTCAAAATTCATCCCAGTCGCTAGTTTATTTAAGCAACTGAAATGCTTACATCAAGATGCAGAAAAGTTCCAGTTATAGTTCAGCATCTTTTTCCATAAGCAGTATCAAATAAAGCTTTATAATCAAAATTCAGCCAAGTGCTAGCCTCGTTTTGGGAAGTATGTGAAACATAGGCTCCATTAGTATCCCCAACTCTCTGTCAGTATGAAACCCCTCAACCATTTATGTGCTAGGTACGCATAACTGCACGTTTGTAATCTAGCCAAATTAGGCAACTGTGGCCTGTAAGTTGATTTCTCAACCAGACTGGTATTGTCAAAGCCCATTCTGCTAAAACCTTAGCATCTCATCTAATTTCCAGGCCCTATCTGTCTCAATCGGCTGCACTAGACAGCAATTTGCACCTGCCATAGCTCCGAAATTTTGCTTTAATTAGAGATCCATACCCAGTTCATGTCACCAGTCTACAGGAATGATAGTGTTCAGTGCATGAATCTAGTGAGTGATATGTAGAGGTCATTCAATTGCAGGAAATCCAAAACGGTAGAGTGAGAAAGGAGCAAGACCTACAAAAATGGCAGCATATGCCCAAAATAGGATCGTAGATACTTCCTCTTTCCTTGCTATTGCACCTCCGTGCCAAGACATGGTCAGGAAGCTGCAGGTCAGCAGGTCTGGCATATATAAGTGGTGCATTTGCTGGTCTTACTTCTTCGCAGCCGTCCTCTTTCCCAGGTTTCAGTGGTTTTCCCTTCTTGAATGAGTCTGACAGAGGCTTCTTCTGGGGATCTAGATGAAGAACCAAAGAAACAACGAGACGAAGAAACAAAAGAAAGTAAAACATAAAATCATTGGTTGAATTAACATGGAATTCGGAATTCCTACAGTTAATTCCATTTCAAAAAGGTGTGTTTGCTACAGGGAGAAGGCAAACGAGAAAAAGGAAACATGTGCAGGACCCATGCAGGACAGACAAGTGACAAATTATGTTCTTCTCAACGCAAAGTGGAAACATGCTCTTACAGAGAAACAAGCAATCAGGAAGGGTCCTTAACGCAGATAAATGTTGCATGGTTTTTTGCAGTGCAATTCTAAATTTTATGATGAGGAGCATATATAAGCTACGACATCGTAAGGTTCAAACATTCCCTCAACTGGGAGCAGAGTCTAATTGAGAGCTACATAACGCCGATCCTTTCAAGGCACCATCCGGACTGATATTTAAAGGTAACCCAAGATTTTATATAACCTGTACAAGGTCTTATGAGCCACTGATACTTTGAGTTCGTGAGTTCTTCCAAACTAAGCCTTTCTCCTTCCTTGCCCACCCCCAACCCCTCTCCCCCCGTTTTGTTTTTATCCATCTAACTTCCATCCAGTCGCTACCGCATTGGAACAGATACTAGTATGACAGAAACAAGTAGGGTTGCTACAAACCGCACGCAAGTCAAATGAAACTGAGGCAATCACCAGAAACTCAGGTGAGTTCTTTCAAGTTGGTCGGGTTTCCAGAATGTTATGAATTTCATATAAGAGACTCTTCTGGATTGGTTCCAACAAATAACTGTTCTACCGCGTAGTAGTTCCCCGCCATTACATTGTGAAAGCATTTACATTGCCGGTTCAGTTAAACCAGCAACGCATCAAACAGATAGAGGGCATCGGAACCACTCGTCATAATACACACACATTCAGCCTAAGGCTATGAGACTTGGTCACATGTGGTCCTATATGAAACAACTTTGCCATTAGGTTTCGATCACATTCTTTGCTTCTAGGAGAAGGAGAAAGGAGAATGTACAGGCTATAACTTGCCTGGTATGGGAATGGCAGTCCGTTTGCTTTCCAAACGGCTCGACCGGCGCCTGCCCAGTTTGGAAAAGACAGACCCATTTTCTGGGTCGCTTTTGTCTTTCAGTCGACTTGATCGACGGACTGAGGTGAAATCGTGCACTTTCTTAATATATTTCTTCGGC
Organism: Nymphaea thermarum; assembly: GCA_011799765.1. Lineage (NCBI taxonomy): Eukaryota > Viridiplantae > Streptophyta > Magnoliopsida > Nymphaeales > Nymphaeaceae > Nymphaea > Nymphaea thermarum. The sequence continues at coordinate 267,881 of JAANDH010000213.1, read as the reverse complement.
GTCTTGAAAGATTTTACCGGAGACAAGCTCTCTTTGAGAATCCCCGCGCTCCTCTCCAAGCCCAGAGATGCCAATTTCGCCTTCGAATATCAATAAAGAGTGACAAGATAGTGAGCAATGGTGACCCAAAAGGAATTACATGGACTAGGAAAAGAGAGAGAGGAACTGTTTCTTTAGATTGGGAGGAGGTCAAGAAAAGGCCAACCAGGTTCTCTGCGACCCTGGCGTTCCGGACATCTTCGTAATGGCTTCTTGCTTGTAGTCTGCCCATGGACGACGCTAGAGAGCGAGAGAGAGAGAAGGAGGGAGGAAGGAGAAGGGAAGGGATTGGGAACACTAACGGCTCTGAAATCTGAACTTCAAATTTCAAATACTGCCGGCGCAGGCGAATCATATGAACACTAACCGGGCAGACGATGCAAGACAGGCCGGGACCTACTTGGCAGTTTTCCATTATACAAGTCTGGCTTTAAACCAGTGGGCAGATCTGCGAAATCGTGTTTGAAAAGAAAGACAATCTCTCGCTTTCACCTCTCATAGCAGGCTTTAAGTGTCTGACCATTAACCATCGTATAATATGTTAAATCATATTTTAGAGGAATGACAATCTCTAGCTTCCAGGTTTTGTAGCAGGCATTAACTATGTGATCCTTCACCATGTTCATTTAATGGGGACAAGATACCTGGCCGAGGACCAAATTAGCTGGTCTTTTCATTCTCTTTAGAACAAAGCGATGCTCTCAAAGCGACAGGGTCTCCACCACCAATGCCTGTTCGAGGCACCTGAAAGATTGCGAAGCCAATCTCAAGCATGCAACAGTGACAGTGCACGCTATCATTATGGAGGAAATCAAGACGTATGAGTTGGCAAAATCAAAAGACATTGTGGATGATTAGCAAAATCAAAAGAAGATCTGTAAACATAATGTTGCTATTGTAAATACCTTGATTTTAGTCAGATGTAAAAACACTCATGGAGCAAACTTGGCCTGGCCGAATCGGTGCTAAAAGCGATGAGATGCTTGACTTTTTCAAAAGTTGTAGTGAGTTTAGATTTTTCATTCTGCCATCTAGTCCGAGGGAGAAAGAGAGAAGATAATCAAGACACAATGCGTTGGCAAAATCAAAAGGGATTGTAGATGCTATCGTTGAGGAGGAAAGCAAGGAACGTTGATTAGCAAAATCAAAAGAAAATATGTAAAGTTAATGCTGCTATTATAAATCTCTTTACTTTCGTCCTTTGATTTGTGGCTAAGCATAGGTGTAAAAACTTTATAAATAAAGGACATGAATCCCATCTTTTCAAAGGCCAATGGCGGCCTTCCGTCGGTATCAAGTTGCTGCTCCACTTTAAAATGCTGCTTTTATGTTCTCTCTTGTTATTTATTTTTACTTTTCAACCCCACCAACATATGGTTCCGTTTTCATAAATGCGAGTATCTAAGTAGTGGATCTTCTCTCAATTTTATGGTAGGTCAGATCTTCACTTAATCCTCATAGTTTAGCCACTATTTCTGCAGCAGGATTCCAATCATCGACTGGGTGCTGGACCATTGGTCTTCTGTGGGTCAATGAAGTTAAATGTTTGATGTGCTGCCTGCACTATTTAAGTTTGCACCGAACTGTAAACCTTGGTGACTGCCATTTTTCATTCATGGCCCTATGGGCTTAGATATAGATTTGGTCCAACGTGACAGACTTTAATTAAAAACAAAAATGGAACTTACTTTGTGTTTTGTGTTTGGGTGATGGGACAAAAACCACATTTTATGTGGAAAATCTTATGGACCAGGTTATTTATTCCCTTTCGAAAACATCCTTTTGAGAAAAGTTATTTTGGCAAATCCAGTTCCAACCATCACTCAAACACAACTTAATTGGAAAACCAATCAAGGGTGTCATTTAAACATGCCATGGAACTTAGTTGATCATAAAAGCAAGATTCATTTCGGAAGTAGGTTTTGTAAGCTTGGCAGGGTTCGTGCATATTCCAAAACCAAAGGCTGCCGAGCTCGGCTCAAGTAGGCTCGAGCTCAGACAAGTTGCCGAACAAATAATAGAAAAGCATTGACCACGTCCGAGGCCTTTCTTGTTCCAATAATTATACATATTTTGGGATTTTTACAACTAAGATCACTGGCCATGTTTAAACCTACTACTCCATTAATTATACATACCTTTTCAACTATAAACATGACGAGCCAAGGTCTTTAGCCGTGTTGATCTCTGAGTGAACAGTAAAAGATTTGTGCGACTGTGGACATAGGAGATTATTGCTCCGAACCACGTAAATATTTGTCTTATTCCTTGTTGTTTCTAACCCTCTCTTGAAAATACGGCAAAGAGTTTTGTGTTGTTACTAACAACTTGGAGGCATGTTTATGTCCAAGCGGGACGTTTGGTCTGTTTATGTTGGAAAACACGTGCCTGAAAAATTAAGTATTAAACATATTTTACTTAGGTATCAGGAGAAATTTAAATAACAAATATCTAAAGTTCGATTTCTCCCAGCCCGGTTTAGAGATCACAATCGAATCAAATCAATCTTCATGAAGTGTCTTCTTCTTATCAGGTAGAAAACCTATAGTGTGAGGTGAAGCTCAGTCCATGCCTCAATGAATCGGGAACTGATCAGTGTGGAAAGTGGAACCAGAATGATAATACAGATAGCTGCTGCTTCGTGGAAATTTTTTTTGCATTTCACTGCTTCTCCACCTACCAAAAAGGTCCTTTATGACCAAACAAAATGAAGTACTGCGGTCGACTTGAGGACCTTAATTTGGGGAGCATCTTACAGATCAAAAGAATAAATGTGAAACGAAGATTACAAATTATAAAAAAAAATGATTGCATCGCATCTATAGATTCCAGGGAGCGAGCAGAACATAAGCAAAGGTATACCTTGTGAGGAATGTTACATCCAAGATCACTTTTTACAGATGCTCATAAGACGGTTCAGAAGCCTCCCAAAAAAGAAGCAAACGTGACTTTCTCTCTTCCTAGGTTGGTGTCTAGCTACTTGTTGAAAGGAAGTGGCATGGTCAGCAGAAAGCGGTCAGCCCTCGGTTATTAAATCGTTTGTTGCCGAGATCTAGCAGTGCTGCTACTCGGAAGAAGATGAATCGTCTGATGAATTTGGTGAATATACTGAAAGAGCGGAATCAGCGGGGGATTTCAGCGGCCTTGTCGTTCGCCGTATTAGTAGTTCAAGTGCTTCTCGCATCCACAGATACTGGCAAGAAGCTCTTGCTTCACCAACAGTTACCTGCCAAAACCAGTTGCAGCACAGTTCAGTAATGGCCTTCTTGGTGCAACTAGAGAAGATGGTAGCGATCTCAAAGATTTTTAGACATACCCATTTCCGTTCTCGAACATTTTTTTCCGGCCACCAGTCCAGTTGCTCAGTTACGTGCAAGGGGAACATGTATCCCACGCGGTACGTGTCTTTGTGGCTTTTGCTTTTAAAGATCCATTCCCCCAGCAAGTCCTGCAATCGATCAGAAGCATGTAAGCAATTTGCCTCCACTAGGGAAATAGTTTTAGGGATCAAACTTCAAAGTATTTGATCAAGTTTACTTGCTATAAATTCAACCTTCTAAAAATCATTCGGTTATTTAACTACTTCACGAAAGGACCTTCGAATTTTAAACAACATTCATGTTTGAATATTTTATCTGTTGAATGAAATTACATATCATTAAGATATATGATCTCTCGCAAAAAGAAACGTTAAAATATCAATTTTTTTTATAATTGAGTTAGGTAACTTCTTGTACAATAATATTCAATTAGTCACAGATTGACGCTCATGTTGGAGAGGGGTTTTACTGTTCACGAGCCTGCTGCCTATGTTACAGTAATAAAATTTTAAAAACAAAACTGCTTTTTCCGGATCTTAAATCAGAGTAGTTGAAGTTGGTTTTCTTCGTCTACCATTCAAACACGCGCGTTGATCATTCAACAACTTCCACGTTAGCAGTTAATGCAGCTCTCTCTCTCTCTCTCTCTCTCTGTCTGTATGTTTTTATCTTTAGTCAATCATCAAACAGTAACTTAAAGATTACAAAAAGATATGTATAACTTAAAAAACACATAAAATTAAAGGCAAATCATGCTCCGATATGTATATGTATTTATCTTTAGTCAAACATCAAACAGTAACTTAAAGATTACAAAAAGATATGTATAACTTAAAAAACACATAAAATTAAAGGCAAATCATGCTCCGATATGTATATGTATATATACAACATAAATTAATGTTATAATGCATATGGATTGTTGATAGCCGTCTAAAGATCCATATAATTAATTAGGGTGCAGTCTGTTGTTAGTTTCCTATAAATTCAGTTTGCATTTTTATGAATAAGATCTGAAAAGCATCGACCCACATGTTTACAACCAGAATCAAAATAAACAAAAGGGAGCAAGCGGAAAAAGCAAACTAACCCCGATGTCTCCTCTTACTCCCGCTTCCTCTAATGCTTCCCTGCCAGCTGCCTCACCGAGTGATTCATCTGTCTCCCAACCCCCCTACAAATAAAATCAGAACAATCAGAGAAAAAGATTTTTTTTTTCCAAATTCAAAGTTGATGGGATTTCTCGATCTTGATTCCACGCAGTTTGCTTTGCAAATGGGCACTTACATGTAATAAAATAACAATATATTACTAATGAAGCAGTTAATATTTTGACAGTTGATACCGCGCTAACTATATATTACTAATGAAGCAGTCATATTATATGTATGTATAAATGTACATACCTTTGGAAACAACACCCCTTTGCCCTTCTGCGAGCTGATCATTAGGACTTCAAGCTTCTTGCCGAAACCATTCTCGTTAGAGTCGTTGGCAGTAAATCGATACGGAATGCATCTGAGGTATCAGGAAAAAAGCAAATCAGTTTCAATTTTTTTGAATAAACCAATAGTCTGTCAGTAGAAAATATACGAATTGGTGCTTACAGATTGCTGTTTTTTAAAGGGATATTAAATGAAGCATAATAGATGGTTCTTCGAAAGTAGTCACAAATAACAACAATAACAGTAATATTTTTATTTTAATCATAATAATGCTTATAATTAAGTTGACTAAAATAACTTGGTACATGGAATTAACGCAAAATCATTGATTGGAAACTAAGAGAGCAATCTTCTGCTCCTGTGGGCCTGCATCACCATGTGGACCGTCAGCAGCCAAAATTCAATGCCTCATCCCCATCTAGATCCTAATTTATTATAGGCGGAGAACCAGAGAGGCAACTTCGTCTGCTGCACTTTCTGTAATAGAGCGAGAAGACGACTTTGCTAATTTTACTCATCCATCACACACATATCGGTAGCCGTTTTCTTTTGGTAGAATCTATTCCCACGGAACAATATTTTCTCTCCTTTTTTTTGTCTAAATTTAGAGCCTATACGTACCGATGTACAATTTTCCATTAATGCTGCTAAAATTTTCAAGCGTATTTCTTAGCAGGTTCCATCCATTCCATTTCAGTTCATACCACTCTCCCTCCCTCTCTCGGTCCAAGACAAAGCCTTCATTCTGCTTTTGCCCAAGAATGAAATACAGGGGGACTCGCCTGTTGACTACCCATCTTTGTTCTACTCTCTCAATCACCAAGTCTGGTTTTAAAAGATACTGATGGTGATCCGCATGGCCAAAAGGTGAGAGCGTAGAGGCAAAGTTTTTTTTTTTTTTTTTTCCTCGAGAATTCTCATTTCTCAGACTAACAGCGGATCCATGGCGGCACAGATACTTGCTTCGTGAACAGAAGGGGTACGAAAGGTGCATGGGCTCACACAAATCGAGGGAAGCATCAAACGCCATGGAAACCATCTCGTCGTTGAGACCTACGTCCGATACCATATAACATCTTCAGAAAGAAGTCCACGGTTTCGGTGCTACGATGGTGACGCGAGAAAGAGAGAGCAAGAGAGAGAGAGAGATACCCTGCAATGAGACGTCGACCCTCATAGTAGCGTTGGTGGCGCCTTCCAGTGCGAGAAACCAGCGGGATCATTGGCGACGACACTTTCGATCCAAATCTTTGTGACTGAGCGAGAGAGAGAGCGAGCGAGAGAGTGTGTCAACCAACCAACATGGAAACAAATGAAGGCTTTCTATTCTATATATGCTCTTTCGCTTCCGTGTAAGCCGCGTGTCTACACGACACCCATGTCTTTTTTTTTTCAATTCATGTCGGTGGCATCTAATATATATATATATATATATCAACTGCATCAACCAACGATCAGACCTACACGTCAGTGAACACGTAAGAGGGATTAATAATTTTATTCATCAAAATCTCTTCGCCTTTTAAGCAGTCAGCTGTCAGGTAGGCTTTTCTTGGTTCGGGTGAATTTGACTCGATCCACTTGTTACTAAACAGAGTCAAGATTCGGAGGAGCAACCCGATCGGAAGAACAAGTGCCCCGTTTTTTTTTTAAACTTTTAGGTCATATGAGATGGCTCGCTCTGGTGCTGAAATGACCGAACCAAGCTGCCGGTGGTTTAGGACCCTGAATTATTGTTCTTCTCCACCCGAATCGCCCATGCAATCGCGGCGTCCTTGTTTGACTGGACAACCAAGTGGGTTCAACTACATAGGTCGCCCAACTGAGCCTGCTGTCACTCCCGTGAATCCTTGCCTCACCGATAGAAAGTTTTCAGAATCTACAGTCGTATTGTAAGAAGTAAGAATCAAGCAGAATGTACAAAGAATCACGATTAATTTCCTCACATGGATCTCCCATACCCACGTAGTTTATGATTAGTTTACATCAGTTAATAACTAGTTCACGCAATTCCACATATTCCTTCACAAAGGTTCTATTATTTTACAACATGATCTTATCGCTTCCCGGTTCATCTAATGGTTTGAAAGTTATCATTCAGATTCTGGTTCTATTGCTTTCTTTCGCTGCTTCCATTTGCTGCTTAGAACTTAATTTACCCCGATCAACAATTTTGCTACCATTTGATCGAATCTTACTTCTTAATAGCCGGAAAACTATTTTGGGATACAAGAAAAGGTATTGCGTTTCCTTTTCTTATTATTTCTTCCGGCACATAATCACGACGACATGGTCCAATTTTTGCGTCAGAAGACGAAGTCATGGTTCTGCAAGTCATCCATGTCTGGAGTCACATAACTTCAGTTGGCATCTCTTGCACGGGTCAACCCAATCTTGCCGCACCAGAAAACCATATTGAAATTCAAATTCAACAAATTTAATGCCCGTATATGAACCAAGAACACAGTGTGTGTGAAGCGGCTTTTATGATCGGTATCTCATACTCATTTTTGGTCGCGGGGAAGCTTCCGGTGTTCCCCATTGGTTGAAAAGTTCATCTCTGACTTCCAACAATGGCAGGGGCTTTATTTTTGCAGATAAAAGTCAGATGTTCAACTTTCCGCCCTGTGAAAGGACGTGTTCCTTTCGCTTTCGAGATTTTGGTCTTTCCCGATTTTGCATCAAGCGATTTGTGATGCTCAGGGAAACGGAATTTAGTTGATGCGATCATGACATGCACACAGGCTTTTCATGATCTTCGTAAACAATATCCCAACCAATAAGACTTGGCTGCAGATATCACGTTCTTCACGTTCGAATGCGTGCAGTACATGACTACATGTCTTGATTTGTTTCGGCCGACTACATGAAGAAATGTGGCCAACTACCTGAAGAAATGTTCTTTTGGGATACATGAGATTAAATGTATCAACTCAAAAGTTTAGTCATTTATCGAACATTATAAGAAATCTTTTAAGACTTATAAGGGAAGGTCATTAATGAAATGATAGATGAAACAGCCTTAAATGCTCATTAGTAACATAAACTGATGGAGGTTCAATCCGATCCAACTAATACTATGCTGGTTAAGCAGACTTGATTCTGACCATATAACACCAAATAGAAAGCTAATCCACTGTATTATCACTATAATCAGTCAAATTTGCACTCAAAAATCCAAATCAGATCAAAATAAAAGTAGGCAACTGATGTTCACATCGTCCCATGCAGCTAACTCGTCGACCATATGAAAATTTTGACAGCAACAACAAACAATGACAGACCTTCTTGGCGATCAAGAACTACGGCAAAAGATCGGCAGAGACAAAAAAAAGAAGAAAAATGTGGATGTTTGCAGAATCAGAATTAAAGTTTGATATCAAGATTAAAACTAAACGATTCACACGTGGTAGGTGGCACGTGTTGACTTGAGGAAAAAAAAAAAAGTCCCTAAAAAGGTAACTTGAGTTAGATTGTCGGCCCCCAAAAGTCTCCGACTCTCCACCGCAGTTTGCTGCATTCATTAAACAATGTGCACGGCAGCCCGCGGTTTGAACAGTCTAGAAAGTGTTTCATCCATAATTTTCCAAGATCTTCTAGGAAAGTTGCGGAGGATTCCAAATCCACCTGCCAATTCACCAAACGCCTTTGAATTGAGACGGAAGTTTCTCATGACACGGTAGCACTGCCTCCATGTTCAAAAGAAAAAGTTTTCCCCAGTTGAACGAAACATCCTAAATGCAGTATGTACCAACTTTTTTCCTGGCTGTTAGAAGTAAGGATTAAGGAAAGAGTTTCATGTAGATTAGGAAAATGTTTGGAACTAATTCTATCTAGCATCTGTTATCTTCCGGCAAGAGCTTATGGACTTGAGATTCCAAGCAGAAGTTGGGAGCTGCTGTGATCAGCAATTCAGAGGCAAAATCATGGTCTAATCGCAACGTTAATTTGCTCCAGTGTTGTGAAGAAACCGCTGTTGTCGAATCCACAGTGAAGCTGCCGATTCAGGTCGATTATGATAACGCTGGTCTACTCGTATCTGATTAAGCGACCATAATAAAGTGGAGGATCGTCGCAACCAGTGACGTTATATTTTTGTACGTGAAATAAGCACGTCTAGGAAATCGTTGCATTCTGTCGTCGTTATATTTTGTAAGAGAGAGAGAGAGACAGACAGACAGATGCTCCGGTGGGGACATGAAAAGCCGGAGCGATTCTTTAAGAAATAAATATAATAACTTAAGCAGTATATCATTTGATTTGAGTAATTACAAATCTAAAATATGTGGTGTGATTAACTGATCATAAGATAGATGCAGTAATGAAGGAGTACGTAAGCTTAATTGTACTTATTAGTAAAATTTAAATAACAGAAGAACTACACGTTTTCGTTTTATATGAGAACAAGTACCGTTAGTTTATATTTCGATGATTTGTTGCACGCTCTAAGAACTTTGAGTGTTAGACCGTCAGTTGCTTCCGATTGGAAGGTAAGCGGGACATGGTTAATGAACTTTTCATTTATTTTATATATAAAATGCGGTTGCCTATAATTTTTTTAATATGGCATGACTTTGATTGACAATGATCTATCAAAAGCAGCACTTTGGTTGTTTCTCCAAATACATGATGATATGGAGGGTGCGACCAGAAGCTGATCTAGCGTAAAATTTGGCAGTTATGCGTCTAGACGTTGGTTAAATAGCAACAAAAGCCAAATAAATGTAAGATCTGAATTTTTGTAGTCATCATATTTCTTATTTTCTTGGAAGTCTCAATTGATTAGGTTTATACCTTTCAGGTTCATTTGGTGGCAGTAACACATTGTTCCGTTACTGTTCCATTAATCTGGCCTAAAAAATTGGAGCAGATTCAAAAAAACATTTGTTGTTATGTTTCATGAATATGTCTCACTTTTTGAGGCAGTAACAATATGTTACTGCTCCAAACATCACAAATATGTGATGTACATCACAAATATGTGATTTCATGTCCTCACTCTTTGAAGAGATAGGTCCAAATATGTGAGGTATTCTTAAGTTGAATAGTATAAGATTGACTCCCATTCCTGGTGAAACTTATTAAACTTGGATCTTGCCGAGGTCCTTTCCTATTTGAGTAAAAATTCGAGTGCAATGTTAATCGACTATTCTGCAGATAAATCGAAGTTTGGACTTGGAGGATACCAAATTCATAATTCAACCGACTGACTTTTTCTAATTCAACCAATACCAAATTCATGCATGTATTGCTTAATAAATCCACTAGAATAACAACAATTTGGCAATTGATTAGAACTTAGGTACAGTCAGGACCTGTTTTTATAAGACCAGGAATCCCCATCTTGCCAATAATTGATTCTCTCCTAGATCAGAAATGGTGTAGCTGCCCAGATGGTGTATTCATGTGGGTCTAAAAAAATATCAAAGAGCGAGCACATGGTAAAAGGGAGTTATGAATGGCGTCAAGCTGAAGACCGTAGATCATTCCCAACTCTTGTAAAAATTTAAGCAAAGGAGATGTTGTGGATATACAGAAGATGTTAAATGTCACTTAGGCGGAAGCAAATTAAATTTTATTAGCAAATTTACTTTGATTTGACCTATCATGCAGATACAAACTGTTGAAGGATTTAATTTTCTTGGGAAACGCAAGTGAAACAAGGGCCTCTGCTGCATCTCCTTTGACGGTTTTCGAAATACTGGGTGTTGCAATGCACTTTTCAACGTGAATACACAATCCTGCTTACCTTATGAATGAATAATTTTCTCGATTTCTTTCTTATTTTCTTTGGAGATAGGCTTTTAATGTGGAGACAGATGTTCTGCCTTATCCGCTGATGTCATTGACTGGTTGTTTTGATCTGATCTCATGCAATTGTCTCCTGCGTATTGTTTTGAAAATTTGTAAAGTGCAAGAGTGAAAAAATTTCGACATTCTAATACTTGACCATAAAAAATTTCATTCTTTACATTCATTCTATTCTTTTGTGTGGCCATTTGAGGTAAAGGCAATGTTATTAATATAACAATTCAAGTTCTTCCTTAATCTTATCTTGAAAGATCCATGGCCAAGATGATTGTAACAGGGCAACTAAGGGTTGTCTCATATCTTCCTACTTGCTAGTGAAAATATTAGAATTGAGTGCCAATTATGACCGAACAGTATCATTAAAGAAGAACCCATTGACTCACACATCTCAACCTTCAACTCATTATTGAAAGCCACTAATTTTGCCATGACTAATATTATCTTGATTTTTTTTTGGCACTTTAGGGGTAATACTTAGTTGGTTAATCAACACGAGATTGTTCTAATACATTTTGATACGTCCCCCACTAGGTTGCAATCACGTATAAAGATTTTTCAGGAAATGTTGACAAAGAAACCAATGCTATGAAGAAACTCCGTCAAACAATAAAATCCCAGCTCAATTCGTATTTATTTCTAGAATAAAGGCCCTCCTCATGTCACTTTTGACAAGATACATAACCCCATCCAATTCATGAAATAAACTTAGAAACCCCACGAGCTGATTTGAAGCACACTTAAACACCGTACAACTAGTAATAAAATAATTAAAAATCAATAATTCTTACATGAAATACACATTATACATGAACAACTAACTAATTAAAGCCAATGCTATAACATGAATATGAATAAAAATACCAAAAGAAATCAATGGCCACATTAACTATACTTGTTTCATAGATAAATTAGAAGACGAAAGTCACCAAGCAAGATCACAAAGTCGTACAAAAAAACAATCGTGACTCTCTAACTAAGGGGACAGAAGAGCTACTAAACCGGCAAGCCATCGTCCGGCAAAGACGCCGACTCGATCGGTAGACCTGAAATTCAGTGGATTTCGACTTTTCGTAAGCTAAGTTCTTTTACAATTTTTATTTTTAAAGACTCCAACCTCACACCAACATAAGACTAAAAAGAAAACGAATAGAAAAACGTCACACCCGGCTAAAAGCATCCATAAAATCACGTTGATAGAAGTGTGTGCTTTCGGCATGATTGAGGACTGTCCGGCATGATTCCGGCATCTTGCCTGCTTTGGGACAGAGATCAATCATACCGCACAAGAAGACTCTGACCAACAACTAAAAGCAAGTCCGGAACTAAAATGGGGGCCATAAGAGATGCCGTATTAATAAAATAATGTAGATATTTCACATGACAAAAGCATTGAGGTTTTTTTTTTTTTCTTTTTTAGAAAAGGGAGGTATATATTACTTTATTGCCACTTAAAAATCACAAATAAAAAACGCGTTTTTTTTTTTAAAACGTTGAAAAAACGCGATAAATAACATTGTTGTTTAAAACTTCTAAAAAAGATGTGTTTTTTGAAAGAACATTAAAAGCAAAAAAAACGTGTTTTTTTGTTTTATTCATTTTTTTCATGCTTTTTTAATGCCAACAGTTTCTTTTCATTTTTTAATTTTTATTTGTTGCAAATTTTTTTTTTTATGTTTGTGTTATTAGTTTCTCACTCATTTTATTTCTCGTTATTTTTAGTCTTTTTAAATGTTTAAAAAATTACTGTATTTTTCTCCTTTTTTTAAGGTCGATGTATTATACCCGAGAAAAACCTGACTGAAGTATTTATACCTATCTGAATGACACCTCAAAAAACACATGGGTTTTTAAAAACCAGTTTTGCCAAAGTTCGTTTTTTAACCGATTGTTGAAACCTGGTTTCTGTGTTTGGGTCACAACAACACAAACCAGGTTTTCAGTTTTCAAAACCTGGCTTTTTGTTTATATGACAAGAATGAATTTTTGAGGGTAGAGTTTTACCGTCAGTAATCCTCACTGGTTTGGCCTAGGAACGGAATACACGCCTCTAAGAGCATACACTTTTTAGCTGCTAACCAGAATGGCAATGCCTTTGCCATTCGGTTCATCTACATGATATCATATTAAGCACAAACAGTGTTTCAACAGGATGAAACACTATGAAAGACAGGATTTCTGTATGTTAGTCGAAGGTACAAATACATGTTCACTGGCTATCCGATGCTATTCTTTGGCATCAGTTAGCACTGACCACGGAAGCTTAGATTAACTTAACACCAGGGTTTGTGGAGCACCTGCAAGAATTAAACTGCATCTGAGAAAGAATCACGATCACAAATTTCTGTCATAAGCCTCTAAACAAGCGGCAGAATTACTGAAAAGTGGGATCAATTTGTTTACAGAACTTGCATAAAGGATTTATTGTCACCTCCACCAGTAATATGCCAATTTGGACCCATACATGCACCTGCACGACCAGCTCTGGCATTCACTTCACCCTGAATATGTGGCTGGCAATCACTCCATCTGCAGCAATAAAGTAATGTTGACATACTGGTTGAGAGTTTCCATGTCTTATATTTATTTCTTATACTTCTTACATAAACAATGAAATGAGGAAAAACAGGACAGACTAGGAGCATAGAAACTGCAATTTCTGGCTTGCAGAATGATGCAACCCTATGTCATGGTTGTAGAAAGACTCAACTTGCTATAAAGCATGCCGTTATCACGTTCATGTCGACGAACATGCCCATGAGACAGTAGAAACAGACAAGGAGCAGATCTCAGGTGAGTTAGCTGATAGCTCTGAAGAAAAATTGTGCAAGAAGAAAAAGCAACATAGATTGAAGTACAGTATGAAGTCATGAAAACATTTCCGAAGACCTGTGATACATCTGTAAGACCAGCATCCGCAACTATCATGCCTATGTTAATGTATATTGAAGATCACCAAGACATGCCGAACCAGAACAACCACAAAAAATTAGAAGATACCATTTGGCATGCATTGTAGCTGAATTATCAAATCTTGGCAAGGGAAGTCCCTAAACTGCATAAACGACGAACACCTTAAAGCAGTGAAACTTTGAACAAGCATAAATTTACTATTTTGTCATGAAGTAAGATCTTATTAACAAAAACTGCTCGTACTTGCGTTGTTTTTACCATGTCCCACTTCATTGCTTCCAAATCAAGGACAAGGAGATCGTTTAGAAGTCCCCCAGCTTTAGCTCTCCGTCGCCACCAAACATGAACAATCTAGAGCCAAGCACAGTAACAGGGTGGCCTCCCCAGCTTCCTGAGATTATCATACTTGTGCCCAAAAAATTATTCGAAATTGTTGATATATGAATGTGCAAGTATTTTATTATTACTATTATTGGTAAAGTTTAACAGTATCACGAGAAAAATAAACAACAAAATGCCAACCAATCGTAAGTCCAGAAATGAACAGGAAACTAGTAAATATCAGGATTTCAGGTTCTGCATATATAAAGGCTAGACAAAAGTGAATTTTATTTGTCATTGAACTTAAAAACATAATAAGACGAATACACGAACTTACAGCAATGAGTATCCACATCAATTGATCGAACTGATCAAAATGGATAGCGATGGTGAATTAATAAGCTAATCAAAATGAAGGATCTAGATGGAGCATGCAGCAGGAACTTGGTTATGGGAAGTGGGAACTGAATGAATCGTGAAACTGACCATTAGATGAACAATTTCTTACATCATGGCAAGTCAAAGAATTAGTAGATGCCTATTAAAATTTAACTTTTCTATTATGAAAGAAGAAAGCCTGTCAATTGTGTCTGGAGTTTATGTTTCATATATCCTCCCACAGCCGGAAGTTTATGTTTTCACGTGTAAATAGGACAACAAATGGAAGCACCAGAACGCTACAGGATTAAAATTGAGCAAGATTCTCATTTTGGCAGGGAGATATACAGACCCTAATCAGATGATGGCATGAGGAAGCAAGGAATGATTCATAAATATGACCATTCATGCCATCTTCCTGACCAAATGCTAGTTTAAATGCAGACCACGTCAAAATGGGCTGTAGGGAAGTTGTCTACTTTTACCAAGAACCCATGATAGATCAAAATTTCTTTCTTCTCGATTAATATGAGTTGATCTTGAGATATAAAATTACTTGGTCAACAATGAGACTTTGTGATTTGTCAAGAAATAAATATTTTATTTTAGCTAAAACCATCTTGCAAATCCTATGAGCTACTGATTATGAAAATAGGAGCTTAGGCACATACACGCCTACAGTCAATACAATAATGTTGTTTTCATCCATAGTCATCATTTAGTTACTATAGAGAATTGAAACCTAATTGTGTTCATGGTTAAGAATGTTAAAGAAAACCATAAGAGGGTGTTTGATTAGAGAACAATGAACGGCTCGTAATTCAGTGCTTCAGTTAAAAGTGAATATATTGTTTGCAATCATATATATATATATTGGAAGTAGAAAAGTATTAATGAGGACCTATCTTTTTAATTTCCGGATTTTGAGAAGAAACCACCTACCTCCCGTTTGGACGGGCTGTGGCCGGCGCCGGCAAAGAAGGTCCGATGGCAGAGTCAGAATCTTTTGACGAGGTCCATTCATTCAAAAAATCTATTTCAAATAAATCTTGGACCCTTCAAATATATAATAAAATGATTAAAGAACACCGTATGTAAATAAATAATTGCTTGAGCCGCACCTTATATGTAAAAAAAAAGGTCAACCAATACGTAAGTGAAGGGACTTTGCGGGATTGTGTAAGCAACTGCTTACATAATGCCCACATGTGACTCGGTTTCTGCAGCAAGATTTTGGAAATATACATCAAGTCTCTGAAAATATTTAATGATTCTTTTCATTTGTCATAAACAATGCAGATTCTCACCGCCAGTGGACACATCCAAATATTCGAAGAATTTTTTCTTTTTTTTTAAAGCTGACCTATATCGTCTAAATCTTTTACTGGATCCAACTATATTTCTCAAAATTTTTGAAGAAGACAAATAATTTCTTTTATAAATTATGACATATAATTTTATTTTTTTCTTCCATGGCCCTAGACAGCACCCAGCCACGTATCAGCATACAATTTCGTTGTCCATGTCCTGTGTCCGAAGGAAAACACTTGATATTGCAAAACCCGGTTCGAGAAGCAACCGGCAGTATTAAATGCTTAATGACTTTTGCGTTTCGGGGGAATTATAAAGTCTCTTTTCAGATGGGATAGAAGATCAAGTTTTATAAGTTAAGCAAATTCCCTTTGTTTGCACGTCAATCATATCCAGTATTTACTAGTAACTCTCCATTGAATCCTTTGGTTTCCACATGGCATCCCAGGTGGCCTTTTCCGGCCAAGTATCCGTCCGGTACTATGCTCTTTTCCGGCCAAGTATCCGTCCGGTACTCTGCTCGTGATGGGTCAGGCTTGGGCCAACTGTTAGACTAATGGGTTGGCCCCTTCAAACAACTGGGTTAGGTTGAATAAGCCCGAGTTGTGCATGGGGAGCCTGACTCAGTCTCATCTCTCTCTATATATGTATATACACCAGTTGAATAAGCCTGAGTTGTACATGGGGAGCCTGGCTCAGTCTCATCTCTCTCTCTATATATATACACCAGTTGAATAAGCCCGAGTTGTGCATGGGAATCCTGACTCAGTCTCATCTCTCTCTCTATATATATATATATACACCAGTTGAATAAGCTCGAGTTGTGCATGAGGTAGTCTCCACACACACACACATATATATATATATATATATAAGTAAAAACACACTAAAAAGCAAAAGAACAAGAGACTTTCAACTGGTAGAGAGGATTTATAAGATATTAGAAGAAAAATGTTGATGGTTTCAAACAAGAGTGCACATCAAGTGGGGTATCTGATGGGCATGAAGTTGATAATCGGGCCAAACATGACAAAAAACATAAAAAGCAGGTCGAGCCTGTGCTGCCAACGGAGCCTGGCTTTGCCTTGCCATGAACCAGCTCAATGCTCAGCCTTAATCCAAGCTCTTGGTAGTGACATGACAAACGACAGTTCAACTTGAATTAACAAACAAAAACTTACAGTCAGTTTGCATGGTCCAGAAATCTTGATTCGTAATGTTAAAACTAACTGAAACGGACTCTGTTTCGACATCAAAACCATCAGAGAATTAAAAAGCAGAAAACTTTTTATCTCTTACAACTTCCATGAAATGCACTTTATTCCATTCAGAAAACAAAGCTAGACGCCCACCACTTTTTAGAAGATGCAGGGCCAAAGATCACGAATCTGGGCGAGCTTTGAATGTTGAAAGCCACGCCAACCATGAAGATGACGGCGAATCGGTCAAGAAGGTGTGCCTGGTGAATTCCATCCATTAAGAAGAAGAAGAATCAAAATCAGGGGCGAACTTGAAGGGTCAGAGGTGGCCGAGTGGTCGGCAACTCTGCACAAAGATTCGATCATGGTGGCCGCCAAGGAACGAGTCCAAACCTCTTTCTGCTTTCTTTCCACGCACCCTCCCACCTCTCAACGTCTTCTTTTGGGCCCAGACGGGTCAAAATTGGCCTTACTTGATTTTCTATAAGTGTCTGCTTTCTTCTTTTTGTGGAATTTTCCTTTTCACCTTTCATAAATATCCCAACTTATTTGATTTTCTAAAACTTTTGTTCGAGATATTTTAGTCTCATGTTTGTTTGCTCATAGAACTTACACACCAATAAATTTTCTTCTTCCTTGCGGAAAACGATAGAAAACCATTTGTGCATGTCAATTCTCATGTTCTTGTTCCATTATATATTCTTGGTAAGGAGAAAGTGGGGTTTGTTGGATCTAAAATATATTATGAGAGCAAATTGAGTTTTCATATTGCCAAAACTTGGTCATGCTGATTAAGTCCATATGGTTTACGTTTTGCATAAGAAAAAAAGTATAAATAGAAGTATTTCACCTCGTCAACCTAACCTACAAGGCACGCAATTTTCGAGATTCGAGCCGCTTTATGGAAAATATAATTTCAACAAAAGTATGTTATCTTTGAGGGCAAAACAGGAAGCCTGATAATATGACTTTCCGAAGCGGGCCTGCGGATCTGCTGACCAGGTCCAATTGGCCTCACTGTCGTCACCGCAGACCAAACCAGAAAAGTCAACCGCAAATTAGGAAAATGGATATCATCTAAAAAAATAAAGCATAAATTCAAAATTTAAATTAATTTTTTGTAATATTGACGGCCTTTTGAAACATTTAAAGTTTATAAAAGGTACTTACAAATAATTTTTTTCTTTAAAAAAGGGACGATTTTCAAATTATCGTGAGGGATACTCTGGGAATACCGATAATGTTCGGGGGTATAACCGGCAAAAGGAAAGTGGATAAGGCTTGGAGACCTGGAGGGGGTTTGTTGGTTGAACGAACAAACGCAGAGCACCGATGAGGAGTCTTCGTCAACGTGACCATCTTCACATGCCACGTGTCAACCATCTGGAAGCTTCTCAAGTCCTTCGTGGACGCGATCTCGTACACGAGAACCAACGGCTCCCGGGAATCCTTTAACCAAACCCAAACCCCCACAAGGACCCGGATGCCCCCGTACCAGACCGACCATGAACTTGGCCGAATTATCGTAATTGCCATGCCGCATAACTCCCTATAGCATGAGAATAACACATTACTTTCCTGTGGTATGTTCTCTTCGACGCCAAAGAAACGTTTATGGCGTGGAATCTTGAGAATCTCAAATGTGGGAGCAAATGGGAATAACTTTATATTTGAAAATTTTATATGATGTGTGTTTATATTTGAGCTGATTTAATAACTCATTTTGTAGTTGGTAACCAAATGAAGCGTATTGCGAACCAAAATTGAAACCAGTACGTGTTTGGTTGGACTCGATCGTGGCGAATGGAGCGACTAGTGAACCTCTCAAACGTGTTTGGTTGGACTCGAGCTCGAGCACGGCACCAAGAAAGTGGTGGTGGTTTGGAAAGAACCTCGACGTTTAGGGGCAGTTGTGGGGACAGTAGTTGATCTTCAACAACCCAACGGCTCTACGATAGAGAGAAAGAAGTGGCGTTCCCCAACACACCTTCCTTCCGCTTGCCGCCAACGCGATGTTCACAACAAACTCGTGCCCCCACCCCCTGTTCGATCGAGACTGGAATCCCATATATAAACAGACCTTCTCACCAAATCCGGATGGTGGTGGGTGGCCTTCTTTTGAATTTGCTGAAAAGGAAGAGGTAGCGGACGAAGCAGTAGGAGCAGGAGAGGAAGAAGAGGAGGAGGAGGAGAATGGAGCAGAGGGAGAACGCAGAGGGAAGGATCGAGTCGGAGCGCCCTGCAGTTCACAGCCAAGTGAGGAGAATCAAGCTAGAGGATGAGAACATAGCTGACGAGCGAAGATCCTCGCGGCCGACGCTGGAAATCAGGCACGGCCTGCCGGCTTACAGACGCCGGA
The DNA here is from genome assembly GCA_011799765.1 of Nymphaea thermarum. Lineage (NCBI taxonomy): Eukaryota > Viridiplantae > Streptophyta > Magnoliopsida > Nymphaeales > Nymphaeaceae > Nymphaea > Nymphaea thermarum. The sequence continues at coordinate 248,788 of JAANDH010000213.1, read as the reverse complement.
TCTCGCGGTCTCCGTTGGGCAGAGCAGGGATTGCCATCCCCGTCGGTGATTCGTAGCAGCAGCTGCTTGCGTTGGTACTGCTCGTTCCTTCAAATCAGGTCCCTATATTTATGTGACTGATTCTTCTAGGTGTAGACAGAGATGAGTTCTTAGGTTCTCATGTATTGGGCACCGCTGGTTTGGGCCATCCTTCGTGGCTTTTCTCGGACGGGTGCCATTAGATGATAGCTGGCAGAGGTTTTGTACATAGACAACCATGATATGACATGCTTATTATAGCTATATGGATCAGAGGTTTTAATATGTTAATGGGTACTCGTGGATTTTTTGTTCAACTTGGTCATGTATACCTTATGTAAATATTCAGCAAGTCATAGATCACACAGAGCACCAGATTTATCATCTCTCAAGGCTCAACAGGAAAATTAATAAGCAGTCGTTTTCATGCGACTGGTTCACGATTAGGGATATAGAAAACCCTCGTGAATTGGGAAGACCAGCCCTGATTATTCAACTTATGAGCAGCAGAGTTGATAAAA
>JAANDH010000213.1:98643-248149 GCA_011799765.1 Nymphaea thermarum | reverse complement strand
CAAGTTTTTGTCTTATCATGCAAACATCCAAATCATGTTTTCAAAATTTGGTCTTTAACCAAGCCTTCACTGTCATGTTTCTGTGAATGGAAACTCATATTGCCATGTGAATGGAAACTCATATTGCCAGGAGACTGTAAGAAGCTAATAACCAATAAAGGTCTGTGTTTAAATATTAAACAGATCTCACCGTGTATATGTGTGTGTACAAGAGTGCACGTTGTGCATATTTCGACAGTTTTGCGTTGAATATTCTAATCAAAATAAGTGAAGAGTTCTCCCTTTTCGAGGCTTGAGAAATCAAGGGTCTCCAATTTGCAGAAACGCTTGAAACTCAAGAAAGACATGCTTCTGTATAAGCCCTACACTAGTTGATTTGCAGCAAATAGACCATGTCGAACACACATGCAAAGATCAGATTTTACCAAATAAGGTCAGGGAACACCTAGTTTCATGCTGTCCATATTCCCATTTCCTCTCTTTCTCTCCCCAGTTTGGTGTATGAATATTTTGCTCCTACACTCGTTTGAGTATCATTTTCATCCATTTGGTACCCTCACTCGCCCTTTTTTTAGGAATGCTTTTATCGCGCATGAGGCATCTTGAATAGCCTGTCTTGTTCCTTTTGATCGCTTATGAAAGGTACTTCACTCGCTTGATCGTTGAGAGGTTCTTCCTCTGAGTGATAGATATATATCCTAAACAACAAAATAAAACCGCGGTGCATGGAAGGGACGATCCGAATACACAGAACAACAAAATAAATCCAGCAATACATTGAAGGGACGATCCAAACATACAGAACAGGCCATAAATTGATTCTCTATTGCATCGTAGCAAGAAAAATTCCAACTGTCCAGGGTTTGAGCTTTAAGCAGAGTTGGCACCTTTTTCATTGGAAAACGTATTTACTTTTCTTGTTAGTTCTCTCATCACGTCACTGATCAATGTTTTCTTTCTCAGCCGCAACTGGATTGCTAGTTTCATGGAACTAGACATGGTACCTTTCAACAATGACTCGTCCTCCATGATCTTTGTGGGGAAGTGTCCAAGTGCTATCACACACAAGGCAATAAGAGTCCGAAGCGTGAAGATTTCGTTAGATAGGCCCAATGGAGCTTTTGTTGAAAGCAATTGCAGAGTGCTCAAGTTGTGTTTCTCAACAACATCCTTATCATTCCCCAATAGTATTCTTATCGCAGCTAATAAGCGCCCATCAACAACACCTGGGCCCCCCAGAGTTACCTGCAACAGAAAATCACATTGATGAGTTGCTCCTTAGTCATAGAAAGCAAAGTCACGTTTATTAGTTAGCAGCACGAAAGGACCTTGAGATCAGCACCATCTCCTTCTAAATTTAGAAGCCGCAATAAATCATCCTGCCATTGTGTAGGAGAAGAAAAGTTAGGAGACTGTAGTCCTGCTGCCATGCTTGCAGCATCAAGTAAAACCCCATCGTATCTAAGCTCGATAGTGTCGTATGGATTTTCTGGAATTACAAATCCATAATCCAGGAGTAGTAGATCGTTGCATAGATCACCATAATTCAACAACACTGAATCACCTCGCTGTATCTGCTCTTTGGATACCACCTGCATATGCACAGCGGCAATCATTGAATCATAAAGGCAAGAAATAACACCAGATCCATTTTAGTAAGAACAGAAGGCAAATATTCTAGATTAATATCAAGCCTGAATTCAGTGCAAGGGCAGAAAATAGAGGATTGATATCAGAAATTGAAAACACAAATATAAGTAAAGTAATACAAAAAAGGCTCATAATATTACCAGGAAATAGAAGGCGTTCAGTATCAGGTGCTCTTGTTTTATTGACATGTTCATCACAAATACAGTTACTCAGATTGTTGAATTCTTTAAACTTCAATGTCGTTGAAAACAGGAAAAACCTGAACTAAGATCTTCAAATGGAACATCCCATGCAGCAAGTATTGTGTTTCAATTTAAACTTTAAACATAACACTTTTAGTGAAAAAATGTTCTAATAAAGCTGTATTCTCTTGGTCAAAAAAGAAACCTAGTATGAAGATCTAATCTTGCAATGCTAATCAACAATGCAACAGGGTCATCTTAACAGTGCAAACTTTACATAATGAACAGAATGGAACGAAAAGAAATTATGATGTGTCTTCTAAGACACACTCATGAGCGGTACTGAATCAATATTTCCCAACCTAAATCACATGGACTTGCCAAAGAACATTGCCAAAAATCAACCTGGGTTCAGCAACTAGCGATTTTTTTCTTCTTTCATAGAATTGTTAATAAAATGATAGTTTGTTAATAGTTAATTGAAAAATTCTCCGTTTCTGGGCAATCATCCTCACCATGCCTGCAACCACGTCTTTTTTTCTGATAAATGTTGCACCAAGCACCTTTCTGACATAGTTGTGAACAAGGCAACACTTCAACTTGACGCATAAGAATCACAAATAATAGCTGAAAGTCACCCAAAATTTATAATTGATAGTCATGATTATGATGTTGGTATTTACAGTTAGAGGTGAAACGTCTGGATAGCTTAAGAAAGGAAATTTAGGGAACAGTCTCTGTCAGTGCTTCTCTTTGAAAAGAGATTAAATTAAGTTATACAATCAGAAATTATGTTGAGAAGAGTATGGTGGATGGAGATGGCCACAAAACAAAAAGAACTAGGAAAGAAAAGAATAATAATAGAAAAGTAATAAACATATTTCACAAACTGGTACATAAAAAAAAATGAAGATAAAAAGAGCTACAATAGGAAATTCACTTTGGTCATAGGGTATACACTCAAGGTACCATATAAAAAAAAGTCAAGCACACAAAGTGAAAGCTGAAGAGGAATCCGACCTTAACTATTGCTTCTGGACTTTTGTTATCTTGTTCCTGGATGATTTCAGCATTAGGTTCAAAACTATGGTTGCACATATCAATAAGAGGAAGAAGCATTGGGATATCACTTTCTGTGCCATGTGGCAGAGCTTTGCCATGCAATCGGAATGCCCTAGTTGAGACAGCCGCCATGGCCCAGCCAAGAGCAGAAGCATCAACATCTTGACCTCTGAAAGGATGATTCCTGAAAGAAACGTCCTCAAGTGTCTGTTTGACTACTTTCTCAAAATCAAGTAGAAATCTGCATCTTTTATTAACCTGTTAGAAATCACGTTGGTTAGAATAGAACAAGTGAATCTGTCTTTCTATGGTCTGTACATAGACATTTCTAATTGATTAGAAAAAAGATTCAACTGCATATTTTAAAGAGGAAAAAAGTAATAGTTCACTTTCAAGAACTGCAAAAAAGATTGTGAAACACCAAAACTTATCTTTGAGGCATCTAGGACCTTAACTCTAGCACATATGATAAGATTAATTTTTACTTTATGCATAAGTCCATAAAATATACCTGGTGAACAATTGGAGCATACTGCAGATTCTTTATCTCATCCCCTGAGAAGAAAATAGGTGTGCTAAATGCTTCAGGCAAATTACTAATGTATGGCCACCAGAATGATCCCACAGTTGCCCTTTCTTGAAGAAGTCTCAATCCCAATTTTAACGCCCAGAGCTCCTCTGCCAATGCTCCAAATAAGGCCTCATTTTATTTCTAAAAAAAAAAAATCAAACTGACCTAACTTGACAATGCAACCACAAAAGAAAAACTAAGCTATTAGGAATTCACCGTCACAAATAAGACATCCAAGAAATCTGAAGAGTAAACTGAAAAATTCATGCCAAATTTAGACTTTAGGTCACCGTATGCTATAGGGTTTCCAGGTTTACGTTCACATGCTTAATTAGGAATTAATTATGAACACTGAATTATCAGCCCTTCAATCATCCAAGAATACAAGTAAATCTTTTATATTTCCAGCAGGCACATCGGCTCTTTAAGTCCCAATACTGCATTAGCATGAAGCATTTAAAAGTAGACAACCTAAATGCTATAAGTGGTAAAACAGTCAGAGAGACTTGAATAGTAAAATATGACAACTGAACTATGGGCAATTTCCAACCATTTCCCCATAAAAAATAGTGACAAAAATGTGCGTAATTGATTTTGTAGAGTCAACGTAGTTGCTGAATTATGATGCTTAGGTAGGAATTCACAACTGCTTGAAGAACATCCCGATTTCAGAAAGGTTGAAACCTAAAGAAACATGTTTTCTAATAAAAATTAGTTTTTTTCTCCCCTTAGCAAATGGATCATGATTTCATTGATACGCAGCAAAAAATACGTTAATGGGCTGTATAGATGCCTCATCTTGGACGTTCAGATTGACTTTAAGAACTGAAGATGAATCACTCTACGAATGATAGAGCCTTTGTTGGCACACCATGTCAAAAAGAAGCTACATAGTAATGGAATGAACTGCAGGTGCGAACCGATGGCAACAGGAGCTTCAGAACCATAAGAGCAGGAAAATTATGCTTCGGTATGCATACTCATTATATACCATTTCTTGCTCCCCTACAGCCTTTTTCTCATGATGGGAAGACCGTTCACCTGAAATTCTCAACTTGCCGGGGCACCTTCCACATCCCACTTCAACGGATGCTGGAAGTTTCGTATTAGCAACAGAAAGCATACACGCCTTTAATGGAGTCGCATTGCGTTTCATATCACGTAGATGCACTGAATTTTATATGCCGGCATAGACTTAAAATATATCACAAGAATATTGTCGCTTCAATCCCTTGAGTGTCAATCTTATCATCCCTTTAAGTAAAACGATTTCCTCTCTGTAATTGCACAATTCTTACAGAAATAACAAAATGAACCTCCCGATGAATAAATTTATGATGATTGTATGACGACCATGATATGAACAACGAAGTATGGTTAACTAGGGAATCCACTCTCAAACTCTCGATGGCGTGCCAACAAACCACCAATCAATTACCATCTCAAAGAATGCTGCAACAGATAAAGGCGTATACCAGGCACTTTCGAAGCAAGTTCGATGAGAAGAGCGTGTGAACCATCTCGAGCGGACTCGGGAGGGTCGAAGGAGAGAGGAAGATGACTGGGGAGCCTAATGAGATCAGAACCGCCTGAGATTTCCTCGGAGGCAATCAAGTCCAGGCCAGTAGAAGAATGGCCTCCACTACCAATCCTCAGACTCTGGTGCACGAAACCTCCTTCCCTCCTTACCCAACTCACCAGATCAAGTGGGCGAGGAACTAGACGTGAAGAGAGCGATGCAGAGACAGTGGTGAGCTTCCGACGGCCGAAATGTGGAGCGATGGTCGAGGAAGCGACCGCCACCACCACCATTTTTTTAACTCCGGAAGGAACAACCATGCTCTATTATGATACTTTTATCCGTTCATGCACACAATCGACGGCGAGGGGGAGAGAGAGAGATGGAGAGGAAAGCAGATTAGGCTTGGACTGGTTATAGAGTAAACCTCAAAAGGTTCCCCTTCCAAGCCTGGGGTTAATCTTCTGATTCAAACCCATTCTTTACCTGATACGATGTTGGGGGTTTGTATTTTACGACCAAAGACTCTGCAGGAAGCCAGGAACCGGAGCTATGACGACCATGGCCTGCGAAGACCGGAGACGCCCTACCCTCTTATGGGATAACAAGGGAATAGCCCTCAACACTTGCCGCCTTCATGAGGAAACTATTATCTAAACCGGAGGTGCTGAGGTATAATTCAGAAATTTGCCTCCGTGAAATATCAAAATAAACATTTCAGATCTGAAATGTGTAACCTTTTATAGAACAACTGTATCGAGACCAAAATCTGAAAGCCATGAATAACACCGCTTCGGAGTTTCCAGGGGCGCAATACACTTAGGTAGGCAGTGGACGGGTCGAAATCTTTACTAACCGATGTCCACTTAAATTGAACGCATGGACCATTAATTCCAGGCAGATGAACTTGTGTTGTTACGCAGACAAGTAACGAAGAGGAAACAATAGTGTCTGGCCTTTTCAAGCACAATCGAAGAATAATCTGGCTTGGGTTTACCTGATCTGATTTCCCTTCAAAAGGTCAGTTTTGGGTTTGTTCTTTACTGCCATCCTCCCTCATGCCTCCATTAGGAACCCCCTCAATACAGTCAAAACAGGGGAAGAAAACAGCTGACTTTGTCTCCGTCCTTACAAATATAGACAACACGTCTACAGTATTTCAGTATCTTTCTCAAGCATTGAGGTTTAATCCGAATACGTAACTGTAACGCTGACTTTAACGAAGCAAAAGGAAGTAAGGGGGGGAAATTACATGAACGTTATTTCTGTCCTGCCAACACAAAACATCACACCAACGAAAAAATTAGATTGCAAAGAGCACCAAGATTAGTAATTAAAAACACTCGTGCAGCTTTCAGCTACAGATTCGAGCAACCGTAAGTTTCATTTGCCGTTGACGGCAGAGTTGCATATCAGTCTAAGAGGAATTGCATGAAGATTAAGGTGCAAGAGGCCCAAACTAATCGGACTCATGTAGCTAGACTGAGTAGCATCAGCCGCAGCCAAAAAATTCGGGACCCCTTTATCTGTAGCCTATCCATTTGCAACCCAATCTCTTGAAAGCAATCAAGATTCAAGGACAGGGAAATCATTCTATGCTTAAGATGAAAAAAAAACGTAACCAGTTACCAAAATGACATGCAACAAAGATCAAAGTTAGCGTTTATCAATTTCCCGTCGAGATTAGTGTAAGCAGTAACATCACGACAGTGGCCCGATGCATATATGCATCATCAAACGGCGGAATATCAGACACCAAGGCCCTTTTGTTCTCCAAGGAGCAAAAACAACAAAGGAGAACTACTTTTCCGATAAAACATCACAACATTCTTGTATCACATATAAACAGATATGTTACACAAATCCAAAAACCGCCAAAAGTGATGCGCGAAATCCACGGGAAATTAGCGGGATGGAGATTTGCATAAGGTACACAAATCGTACAGAGGATGATGACATTGACAATGCATATAATAGCCAATCGGCTACTAGGTCCAGGTTTAGTTAATCTTTTGTCCTCGTTCCAGAAATGCAGGGTGGTGCTCATGTGAACCTTTTAAGAGATACAACTTCAGCTCTCATCAGAAGAAGATGATTCACTTGATGTTACTTCAGACTCTTCTTCGCTTGTTGACATCCCCAATACTTTACCCGTGATCCTTGCCATTGCTTCTGTTTTACTAGTCCGTTGAGAGCGAGTAGTAACTAGAGCAGGTGTCCTTGACGCCACGTTTGCTGGTAACGGTATATCCTCATCTGTTGATGAAGTGTCAGTTTTAGTGTGCTTCTTTGTCACTGTTCTTGTTCTTGCTGCAGGAGTAGTAACATCAGACTTTGCTAGCGCTTCTACATCAAAGTCATCAAGCTCCAGCTTTCCTGTAAAGAAAAGGCTCAAGGTTACATATCTAATAATATTATAGAATAATATTATAGCAAGTCAGATATAAACCTACCAAGGAGAAACTTGATCTGATCACTTGAAAGTAAGCGATTTGGATCTTCATCTTGAGTTTTAAGGTGAGTCGCCATTGACTTCAAATCCTTCAGAACTTGGTTGTCAGATGTTATATATCCAACCATTTGATTCAGCAGCATCCGCATGAGTTTAAGAGCATCTTGCTGTGAAGGGCAGAATCTTAATGAAACAACTACTCTACATAATGCCAATATGTAAGATTTTCCTGCGGCAGTCCTCTTCACATGACACTTCAGCACCTAAATAATACATGAACAATAAAATTACTGCATGAGGTCATTTTTTTATCCAGGAGGAAGAAATAGAGTTCAGAGATTGCAAAACAAACGTCAAGAAAATCTGCATCTCGATGGACTACCTCAACAGCAAGGCGAATAGCAAGCCCTTCCTCTCTGCTATCTATATCAAGATGATCCAGATCCATGCCACTTCGGTTTCCTCCTGATTTGTCATTGCTACTCTTTTCCCCATTTTCTCCAGGAAATTTGTACAGAGAAGTCTGCATCATTTGCAGCATGAAGAGTGACACTTGAGTTGCACGCCTCCTCAGATTAGAAACCACTTTTGGCACCCCACCAGGATTCCCAAACATTCCAGGCCAACTGGAGCGCATAACTGGGACAAATGCTTTTGAAATGCTCTTCTGTACATGAACAGGAAAGCATCAGTTTATTATTTGATTGGCACATCATATCTTTTGACAAGGCTGGCATCAAATTGATATGACAAGGTTGTACACTTGCCTTGTGGTTGGCAGAAAGTGCAGGAAATTGCTCAAAGAACACAGATAAACACTGTCTTAACCTGTCAACATATGATAAGCCAATTTTGCATGTTAGAGTACCAACAAGATGGCAAGAAATATAATCGTCACTCACCGAGGCAGCTTGGTTTCTTCACTAAAGTAGAAGGTAATGAGTTTCTCCAGAATTAAGGGATGCATTGAAGATGAAAGGCTTGGATAACCTTTACTCTGCAAAAGCATTTTTGCAAATCCTTCAGCCAGAACACCTCCAACTGTTTCCAGTCCATCAATTTCTGTACACTCATCCCAGTCGTTTCTCTCAAGCCCAGAGTACAAAAGCTCGAGAATTCCACTCTTTGGGCTGCCATCATCGCTGGAGCTTTCATTGTTCTGCTTTTCAGTGCCAATTTGCTCGAAGGAATTAAGCCCAACTGCTTTATCAACCTCCTCAGGACCATGCCACATTGCTAAATCAAATAATGCCTTTGCAGCCACAATGGAAACGGAAGAGGGGCCACTAACAAATGAAAGCCTCAGTTGCTTCAGGACATCCTCTCTTGGCCTTCTTTCTAATAAGCCAAAAAGGCCAAGATTTCTAACTGCAGCTCTTTGAACATCCACGTGGATGTGCTTTGCCTGTCCATAAATTAAGGATTTAACTCTATAAACTGAAACCTTAAAGAACTTGAGCTCATGGTAATATTTCACTAAGATCTGCTAAAAGAATTGTTTTCAAACTATACTCACTGCTGGGAGAAGCAGTGTCTGCAGCAATTCTGAAGGATTGATGGCTTTCCCTTGCAGGGAAAGAAGGGATCTTGCATTTTCCAGTAGCAAGCCAGTCACAGCAAGGCAATGCATCCACTGCAGGAAATCAGCATCCCTTTGCCGACAAGGACGAGCCAGCTCTTCAATAACACTGGTGACAACCTCCTCAAATTCTCCTGGTGAAGCATGCACATATTTCGCTAGCTCCGCTACTGCTTTAGCCCAATCTCTATCACCACCAAGATTTATGCCGTCACCAAGGACAACCTTGTTTCCATCTTCTTCATCAATTTCATGCTCAAGTGGTGCATGCAACAGCTCCTGCACAAATTCAGCAGCAACTCTCCTGTTTGTAGTATCAGAAAAGTCTAGGATGACCCCAAGTAACAGCAGTTGCCTGGTTGAAAACCGATATGCCACTCCTGAAAAAGATTGTAAAGGGAAGATGATGAAAATGTCTTTACAACTATGAAAAGAAAAAGGTGTGGTAGAGTTGGAGAAATCAAAACTACATAAGGAATTTTTTTTTGAAATGCTTATTCCGAGCTACAATTTGGCGGCTTGCCTTCATCTACATGTGATTTGATTAGCTTAACAAAGTCGGAAACAGTTGCAGGAAGAATCCTTTCCAAAAGCTCATTTCTGTCTGAAGCTTCTGCTGCATATACAACTGCTTCAGTACCTGTTGTTGCAGCAGCATCACGTCCTCTTGTCTACAACCAAGTAACCAAAAAAAAAAAAAATCAAAATTCCGCACCACAAAGTGCAAATAGTCAGAATTTATATTTCAAAGCTTTTAAACTTTCAATGTGCACACGGAACAATAATGCTCACAAGTTGCCAAACCAATTGCACAACCCAAAAAAACAAATGTCATAATTAGACCAATTTATGAACCTAAAAAAGCTTGTCATGACGACCCTCCCACACGCATAACAACGCTAAGCCAATGCAGCAGCCAGTTTACAACATGCATGTGATAGATGAAAATATTTTTTTTGAGATTGTCTTGGCATGCCTCGTTAGCTTATAATATAATTTTTATGTGTTTGAAACTTTCGTAGTATAATTCCCTTTATGATTTGATCTACTTGATGATACAATTGTATGGTTTATTAAAATGTTGATCTGAGACCCTGTAGGCTGGGGCTCGTCTCCTGAACCGTAAAAAGGTAGCTTCGAGCAAAAAAAGACTTGGGAGAATCCCTTCACCCTCCTATTCAATGGGGCCCTGTAGTTGTATAACATGAATAACAGGAGTTTCATTACTAATGCTTTTGACAATGTAACTGCTTCTTGATGTGTTTCTTATAATTCATTTTGTGTGTGTGTGTGTGTGTAGATATATGTATATAAAGTATAAACACAAAATGAATGTTTTGATTTCAGTGCATGTTCGGTTTCCCTTGGCTTGTGCATTCAATAATTTTGTTTAACTGTCATAACAGCTGTCTTATGCAGACTTCCATGCTGTCTAATGCATGCGGCATGCTCGAGGAGTCAATCTCAACTCGGGAACACGCCTACAGCTGTCTTACACAGATCTCTCGCTACGTGTATCGCATCTTCACATTCAATCCTACTATACATCCATGTTGATCACATAATGTTCACAATTCTTCAAAGTTCACAACTGACTCGTATAAGTTATATCCTATAGTTCACTGAGCAATTATGAGCAGGAATTTAGCTGGGAAGCCGCCATACCTTTACTTTCCCAGTCAAAAGATACTTCTTTCTTTCTTTTTTTTAACACTTAGTGTCTGCGACTACCTGTTAGTGCCGCAGCTGTCGCCACGTTTTTTGTTCAAGAAAAAGCTATTTACAGAGTAGTAAAGAACCCATAGTTCACAGGAAACTGACATTTGTCACAAAACATGCGCACATTGATATGCATATTTTCATAGGGAATGCAAGTATTGCTTCATATTTTCATGTAGGTGTCCACACAGTAAGCATGACTCACACAAGGCATGCGAGACAGTCTAACATAGAGCATGTGGAATAAAATATGCTTCATTCTAGATACATTTATGATTAGGTGTACTTGCTAAGTAAGTCGTCCGTCAAAAAGACAACGAAATAGTAGCTATTTCCGTAAGAGTCCATACTTGTGCCTCCATTTGCAAATGCCTGCACAATTTTCTCCAATATAAGGCGACTTCTGGTTCCATAACCTGTATGCTTGAACCTTTTTGCCCTATTAAAATTTCAAATAGTATCATATACCAAAAGAACCCAGTAAGCAATTTACATGCATGCATACACATAATGTTCACATAGATATAAGCACTGTAAGCCAACTGAACAACAGTCTCCCCTAAAAATACCATATATTTGTTCCTCCCCTGGCTAATCTAGTAGACCTCGCTCCCCTCCCATGCCCCTAATCTTAAACAGAACACCCAATTATTAAACATATGTTGCACGCTTTAGTTAGGGTTCTGGAAAAACTCTTCATGTCCTCCAGCCTAAGGCAGTATCACCAGCTTCAACCTGCAGGAAGGCATGAACCTTGCGTGTAATGTCACATAGGTGCTTCAAATAGGCTGCTGCACCTGAGCCAGATGTGCAATTCTTGTGGTGTGTACCAGGTGCTTTGTGGGCATCGTTTTTAATGATTGGTTATGCTCCAATTCAAATATATACATTTGTTTTATATTCATACACGTGAGCGCCTTTCACACACACCCCCTTTTGTGGAAAAATGGTGCACTCGCACCATAGCTTGTGCAGTTGAATCTCATTATATTTCTTATCTAATGGATCCCTAGGCCTATCCCTTCAACCAGTTGATAAGCAGCGCAGATTATTTTGAGTTAAACAGACACTTTATGGTTCCCTTCAAAATGTGTAAGTCCTAAAAGATAAGTGAGCAATGTTCATTGTTGACAAGAAAAAACAAAATGAAATTACGATCACAAATAACATAGTGAAATTAGATGGCGGGAATGACTGCAAAATTAGGACACAACAATTTTTTTTGTGGAAATCATCAATCAGAGACTCTGCTTAGGAGGCTTGCAAATTGCCACGAGCCAGGTCTAGCATGATCAAATGAAAATGGCAGGTGCTTAGAAGAAGTAACCACTTTTATGAGTTGCCATGGCATGTTCAATGTCTCTATCTTGTTGTGCAAACGATGAAAACGCTTGCTAACAGAAGTGTCCATATAACACAACTAAACCCCAATTGGATTACCTTATACTAGAGCAGACTAGTCAGACAAGTCCCAGAATCTAGGCCAACTAAAGACCTAATCCAACAGAAAAATGATCAAGTCCTAGGCCTTGTCTGGTCTCCTTAGAAACAAATAAAAGCAAGCATAAGTACTAAGCAGAAAAAAAACATTATGTAAATATAACCAATGTTGTATGTAACATAGCAACATAGCACACTGTACGATATGATACATTACACAACTGTGAAGGAAAATAATGTAAAACACCCATGAATTTGATGGGTGTAACTATACCATATTGAATGCAATTGGTACACCCCCATATCGTGCATTACACTGGAATGCAGTTATAACCATTGTCACATATATCATGTATGGGTATTATATGGCCAGGAATTTCTCAGGTATAATACAGCAAAGTTGTATATCTCGGGAATATCTTAGAAAAATTTTAAAAAAATTAAAAAATCTAATAAATCCTAAAAATTATTAAAAAATAATAAAAAATATGCAAAAAACATGTATAATATGTATTTTTCACGTTTTTTATTTTTTGACTTTTTTTAAAAAAGGGGAATCTAATTTCCATTTTATACAGCTGATTTATTTCTCGGTATTATACGCATTTTTTTCGAATAATATGTGTTTTTGTGACAATAGTTGTAACTTATTTTACGCCTTGAAAACACAAAAAAGTGTTAAAAGGTTTTCTTTTTTTAAGCTAGGTTGCACAAATTTCTTAAGCTTGACCATTAAGTGTGATGTGAAAATCATTCTTACACATTTGAAGGAAAAAATAATAAAATTTAGCTCTGCCTTTGAACAACAAAAATACAGCTTTTCTGGTCTTCCTTAAAAGATCCTATTCTCTACTCATTTAAAAAAAAAAAAAATCAAATATTATGGTCGTGCATATGTGTGTGTGTCTATAGATATGCTCAAGTCTTTTAATCGCTATGCACACCTGTTACTATGTCCGTGCCTGTAACAACACCAGTCCCACATAGGTTTAGTCCAACATATAAATAAGATTTTGTAGAAAACTCGAGCATAACATTATTAAATTTTCGGCTTATTCATCTATCCATTGGATTTTCATCTCTTAATTATTCTTACATTTTGAAATTTGAACAATCTACAAAGCTACATCCATTTGTGGTGTTAGGTCTTTGAAGTTTGAAAAGGTGATTGATAACACCAGATAGCAAATTCTAGTTTCATGTCTGTGTATGTGCATGCAGGTGTGCTTTCTTGCAAAGGACATGTGTGTGTGTGTGCATGTGCATGAATTCAAGTGAGTAGGTGCATCCATGTAAGTATTTTTTTTCCGTTGCATGTGTCCATCCACACCTATCAGCAGTTAAGAGGGCAAGCAAACAGAAAAATAGTACCTTTATTTTCCTCAAATGCTGGAACCAAGAAATTCCTAATGCTTTGATCTTCTTGAACATGTGCCATTCCTGATCTTAGAAGCTCATCTATTACTGCTTCTCCAACCAATTCATATGTCTCCACATCAAGAAACTTTAGCAAGGAAATAGGATCACCGTTACAACACTTCATTAGCCACGCATCTTTCATTAGCTTTGTGCACTCCTTCTTTACAGCTGGGGACCTATCTACAAGCCCTCTTTGAAGAATAACAGTCCGTTGCTTGATGCTTCATGCATAAACAAGAATATAAATAAAGAAGACTAGAAAGCAAGAAACTGTATAGATATGAAAGAACCTACCTTACCTCAAAGTCTGGATTGGAAATTTATTAGCCAAAACATAGTATGCAGCTTTCCTCACCGATTCATTTGGATCAAGTGTTCTCTCTATGATGTCCAAAGATGTAAAATTTGAAGGAGGCATGGAAAGTACTAGCATTTTCCGAACTTCCTGGATGAGTTATTTGGAACAAATGTAAGTATTTTTTAAAAAAATAAAATTTATCAGAAAAAGTAGGTTTCACCCGTCAAAATGATGGTTCCATTGTTATAACAAAACATTGTCAACATAACTGCAAACTGCAAACTAAATGATGAGTTGCTCAGGTGGAAGCAATGTTGTAAAACGCGTATCCTAAGCCGTATCGGTCGGGCTTTAAGATACACCACATCGTAACGTATCGTTACCATATCGTAAATTTTAAAAAAATAATAATAATAAATAAAAAAATTTAAAAAATCGGAAAATTCATAAAAAAAATCAGAAAAAATTAAAAATAATAAATTCTTCATAGAAAACATGTTTTAGATAATGATAGACTTATTATTTTGCTAAATGCTATAAACTTATGTGTTCACGGTTCATCATTCATACTTCATAGACATCAAAATTCATAACAATATCATTTTTTTTCATCTTCATCTTCATGGTTTAAAAAAACCCCTTTCCTCCCAATGGGAATCAGCCACCGACGCACAAATTCATGGTTTAATAGATGATTTCATGGTGAAAATCGATGATTTCACAATGGAAATTGTTGATTTCCCTCTAAGGCGGTACAATCTCTAGATTAGAAATGAAGAAAGGGTAAGTTTTAATTTAAAAAAAACTCGAAAAAGTGGGGTTCAAGCCCCCTTTTTAGAAATCAGCCTGTATCGTACGATACGGGCCGTATCGCACCGTATCGTACGTATCGTACGATACACCCCCATTTACGATACAGGAGGTGTATTGTATCGTATTTTGTAAATGATATGTATCGTACAATACGGCCCCGTATCGTACGATAAGTACAACACTGGGTGGAAGTAAATCCAAAATAAAAAAATAATGACATTAAGCAAAAGGTGATAACTGAATTATAAAAAGAGGGAAATTATGAACTTGAGCAAGAAAACCTAAGCTATGTACTACCGTATGTTCCATTGGTGTAACAGACCGATGCAGAGCATCTTCGAAAGACTTGAGTGGAGGGAAACAGCACATATACATGGAGTCATAGACACACATACATACATCTAGCAAAAATAAGATTTTAAGCAAGCAAACACATACTTGTATTCATAACACATAAATTGTGAAGGAAAAATGTTAAAATAGACCACAAATGCAAAATACGATTTTGCCATGCCCAGCAACCTCAACCCC
The DNA here is from genome assembly GCA_011799765.1 of Nymphaea thermarum. Taxonomy (NCBI): domain Eukaryota; kingdom Viridiplantae; phylum Streptophyta; class Magnoliopsida; order Nymphaeales; family Nymphaeaceae; genus Nymphaea; species Nymphaea thermarum. Next base: position 232,914 of record JAANDH010000213.1, on the reverse strand, counting down.
GACGTGGAAACTGGAAACCTTCTAGGCATGACCATGTAACATAGGTCATACCAAGCGCATAAAATCTTTCAGGCTAATGCTGAAGGTGGAAATTATTAGCTCTAGATGACAGCACATATCAAAACTTCTCCACAAAGTCCCTAACACTAGAGTGAGGATCAGCTCACTGCCTGGGCGGCCTTAAGATGTGGCCCAGCCATTACGGTCATTTGCCTGGTACTTTCGTCAGTACATTGACAATACTGGCCCCACCATTTGAGTGGCCTAAATTGCCAACCTAATCTCAATTCTGCAAACATATTAATACAGCTTATGAAAATTAACAGAAATATGACTCAACCGCATCAACTATCTGCTTGAATTTTACTTGCAACGCACCATCATGGACTCTAAGATAGCAATTAATGAACGAATAACAAGAGAATCATTTTTTCCTAGCAAAATGCAGAAAAGGTCTGGCCGTTTCAATTGGTCATAACCACAAATAGGTCGAGACATGATTGAACAGTTTGATAAGTATGGATTTTTTCATTCTTAAGATTACTTTTCAAATATTTTGATTTTATTTTTAAATGTAAAAAATGATAAATGGACTAATTCACACCGATACTCCTGGACATTTGTAGAATTATTCATCTTCATTACCGACACAGACAACATTGGTACCTGGGAACTGGAGAAGCAGCGCCACTTTTTTTATTTCGTGAACCACGTGCAGAGGTAACATGACAAAAGAACACAAACTTCATCATTGAGCAGAAAACTGCTCATTCCCGCATTTTGGACTTCAGAGAAGGCTCAACGAATAATTTTTCAGAGGAAATAATTACACCAATGCGCAATAGAAACAGAAAAAAAAAAAGGTTACCCCACTAACATCTCCCAGTAATTACACAATAGACTCGTCAACCAACAACCTCATTGAAGACATATTTTGGCTACACTTGTATTAAGAAATAAAAGCAACAATGGCAAAGGAATATCATTATGTCATTTCTACTAGTTGCAGATCAGCAATTTATTTTTCGACAAAATTCAATCGACAGGTAAATGAACCAAAATTCCCAATTATTTTTAATTACGAACCAACTTACGACATTGGATTCAGAAGACAGAGATTTCCTGAACAGCTCAACAACGTCCCCATTCTCCGCATCGATGGCGAAACGAGCAAGTGCACGTACAGCAAAAGCCCTAACTATAGGAATCTTATCTTGTATTCTCCCCTTCATACACTCAACCAGTTCATCCCACAATTCGTCACTCACTTCAGCATCATCTGGAAGCTGCATCATGATCTGCCAACAAACAAAGCCTCATAAACAGCCAGAGAAGATCAAGAAACCTCCATCCAACAAACCAAATCCCCCGAACAACGATAATTTTGCGAACAGAAAGCGCGGACATCTCTCCGTGTAAAAGGGGAAAAGAGAAAAATTCTCTAAATTGTAAACCTCGGAAACGATCTGGCATGATCTGAACCGAACAGCCTTGTTTGAAGCAGCGGAGGAAGCGAGGAGAAAGCGCAAGAAGTCCTCCAGGAAGGCGTCGCCAGGGCGGGCGGCCTCGGAAACAGCAAAGAGGGCGACAAAGCGGACGAGGCGCTCGGTGGAGGGGGCCCTCTTGACGGTGGCGAAAAGGGGAGAGAGCGTGGAGGTCCAGCAGTGGGTGAAGTCGAGATCAGGGTGGGAGGTGGATCGGAGACAGCCCATCTCCTTGAGCTTCCGGCCGTGGACGGCAAGAGAGTGCTGGCACTCATTAAGGATCCGACCAATCCTTTCGCAGAGCTGAGTCCTCCCACTCCTAGCCTCCTCCTTCTCCGCCTCCTCCCCTCTCGCGCTCTTCGCCATTATTCCCTTCCTCGTCTGCAAGTCCCTGCGTGCTCGTTATCTCTTCTACCTCCACCTTCGCCTTTTGGGGGAAGAACATTTTCGCGCCTCTTCACCGTTTGAACTGTGGTGGTGACGCAAATTACCAGAACAGCCCCAACGCCCGAACCGCATCACACGCATACCAGNTAGGAATCCGCCACTTTGGTTGGTGAAGACTCTTTTTTTCATCAATACTCATGATGTGACAACCACCAAACCATTGGCAACCTTTTTTACTTCAATCAACCTCAACTTGTTGACTATATATATCCTCTTTAGATAATAAAGAAAACATTTCATCCACCATTTAAGATGACAATAGAATTCCTTTCTTTTTGGTGCAAAAAAAACAAGAGCTTTCAATTGTACATTAGTAATGCATCCTCAATTGGAATCCAAGGCTAAGCTTTTTTGAGCATACATGCCAAACATTGGAGTTGAAAGGTGTATTCGGGTTGTAAAATCATCCAAATCTCAAAACAATCATAGGCCCGGGAAGAAGATGAGGTTTTCCTCTCAAAATTTAGTGCTATGTTGGTGTTTGATGGAAATGTTACTACATAACATCAGTTAGTACAATACTTTATCTATTCACATATAAATATGGCATACATGAGAATCAAACTAACAACGAAGTATTGATCAATGAGACTAGTTATGCTATACCTTTTATGTTTATCTTTTCAACCATTCCTAAAAGAGAAGTGGCCAAACCCCCACATGGACGAGATCACATGCACCACGTGGGGTGCCTGAACAGTGAACAGTTCTCAATTCAGGGGAAGAATAACGGGAGCCCTTCTAAAAAAGGATTACACTGTAGCCTTGGTTACAACATTTTCAAGATCGTCGTTGATGTTCTGTCTAGATTCCCGGCGTCATCGATTGGAGAAACCGGTGGACTCAGTTGGCGGCTGGCGCCACCTATCACTATAGAAGCCTTCCCGAATTCCAACTCTTTCCAGTTTACTCGCCCTTCCTTTCCAGATCAAAAGTCAGGGGGCAAACGTCGAGGATGGTTAAATCTAGGCCTGAGCGTCGGGCCGAGCCGCCGTCGGGCCGGCCCGGCCCGGTATGGGCCGAGCTTGGGCTGGAATTTTCCCAGCCCGGGCCGGACCCGGGCCCAATAAGCCGGCCCGGCGGCGGCCCGATTCTCCCCTCTCTCTCCCTCCTCTCCCCACTTTCGCTCCCTCCTCTCCCCGCTCTCTCCTCTCTCCTTTCTCTCTCCCTCTCCCTCCTCCTCTGAGCCCTCTCCCAGTCTCCCTCCTCCTCTGAGTCCTCCCGTCCGCCCTCCCTCCTCCTCTCCCAACTCCCCCTCCTTCCTTTCCCCCTCTCCCTTCCTGTCTCTCTGTCCGCCCTCCCTCCTCCTCTCCCGATTCCTCCTCCTTCTTTTCCCCCTCTCCCTTCCTGTCTCCCCCCTCTCCCTTCCTGTCCCCCTGTCATAGAGAGAGAGAGAGAGAGAGAGAGAGAGAGAGAGAGATGGTCCATCAGAGAACCAAGACGATGACCAACAGAAGGAAAAAGATGCCAACACCAGCGGCGACACCTCCCACTGCCTCTGCTCCGCTCCATCGCCAATGAGTGGCGACAACTCCAACAGAAGGAAAAGGTAGCCAAAAGGGGCCAGGCCGCCGGCCCACCAGGGGAGGGGGAAGGGAGTCGGGAGGCCGGGCCGAGCCGGGCTGGGCCGGGCTGAGCGGCCCGTCGGGCCGGGCCGGGCCGGGCTGGGCCGGGCTGAGCGGCCCGTCGGGCCGGGCCGGGCCGGGCCGAGCCGGGCTGGGCCGGGCTGAGCGGCCCGTCGGGCCGGGCCGGGCCGGGCTGTGCGGCCCGACGGGCCGGATCGGGCCGATCCTTATCGGGCCGACCCGACCCGATACCCACCTAGTTAAATCTCTTCTCTCTCCGTCTCCTGACCCTTTCGCTTAAAAAATTAAGGGGAGATTGTAAAAACAAGGAGAGAGTTCTATTCCAAGGGGCGAGGGTTCTATTCCACGCTCTTCCGCCACCACCACTGTCCCCCATATTACCTTTTTGAGAACAGACAAAAGCAAAACGAGAAAGAATGGGTTTCCAGAAGATGCCCACAAACCATCTTTCACCTAAACAGGTGCCAATTTGCGCTTCTTCATCGGTTCTTGCGCTTTCTTGTTCGTTTGGGCTTCGATTGGCCGGTGATCCGATATGTCGTCGCCGTGCTGCCTGGTGGAGTGCGCCGTCTGCCTGGGGTGTTCCCGCTGGGTCTGGAAGCGCTGCAGGTACGTTGGTGCCGATGACAGCGAGACGTGGACGCTGGCCACTCCGGAGGAGTTCGAGCCCATTCCCCGCGTCTGCCGTGCCATCCTCGCCATCTACGAGGACGACCTCGCCAACCCGCGTGTCCTTCCCGCATCCGCCTACCGCATGAATCCCGCCTGGGTGGTCAAGCGCGCCGGCTACGAGTCCACGGGCGGATGCGCTCCTCCCTACCTCATCTATGCCGACCACGAATCCCGCGACATCCTGCTCGCGATCCGCGGCCTCAACCTCGCCAACGAGAGCGACTACAAGGTCCTTCTCGACAACCGGCTCGGCAAGCAGATGTTCGATGGCGGCTTCGTCCACCACGGCCTCCTCAAGTCCGCGTTCTGGCTCCTTGACCAGGAAGGGCCTACTCTCGAGCGCCTCATCTCAGAGCACCCCGGTTATACCCTTACGTTCGCCGGCCACTCCCTCGGCTCCGGCGTCGCCGCGCTCCTCACGGTGGTCGTCGTCAACCACCGCTACCGTTTCAGCGGAATCCCGCGGGAGAGGATCCGATGCTACGCAATCGCGCCGGCGCGGTGCATGTCGCTCAACCTCGCGGTCAAGTACGCAGACGTGATCCATTCCGTCATCCTGCAGGTAATCGCTCGGCAATTCCCTTCCCATCTTTGCTCCTCCAAGAAAATTTTCTATTTTCGCCCCACTTTTGATGCGTAAAAAGTTCCTTTCCTGCTTAATTGAGCTTCGTTGAGTTAAATTTTGGAGTACCAGCTGCTAGCAGAAAGATTAATAGAGATGGAATTTGTTTAGAAAATCGGGTGAATTTGTTGGTCAATTGTTTGGTGCCTTTTCTTTTTTCCATGATTCTGGCGACCATGATATGCAATTGTTTGAGTGAAGTGTGGTCAATTTACATGGCATGTGTATGAATGCGAGTAAAATTGTTTTTCTTTTAATGGAGGTGCTTATGGGTGACATGACGTTAACGGTGATCGAGTTGATCAGTTGACACGGGCTTTGACAGCTGATGCTATTACCTGAAGGCATGAATAGGTCTTCAGCTGTGGCACGTCCATTTTTTTACCCATGTCACATAAGTTACCCAAGTTCTTGTCATCTGAACATTAGATTTTGCAACTTTTCTTGATTTATCGTCTTATCTCCATATTAATATTGTCCACATGGTTGATTTGATAGGATTAGTCATCCTTTCAGTTCCACTTTCTACTAGCAGTTTATCAATCCTAGCGGTAACAAGTGGCAGCAACCATGGTACTCCTCAGATGTCTTTAGTATAATGGTACATAGGAAGACCAGGAACCAGGAGCGAAGAGAAACATGATACTCAGTTTCAGCTGCTAATTTATTTGTATTTATGTGGATTACAGCATTCACGTGTACGTAAATTTATGATAACGCCTTGATGTATGCAGGATGACTTCTTGCCAAGGACTGCTACTCCCTTGGAAGACATTTTTAAATCAATATTTTGGTAAGCAAATGAACTGCAGCTGCTCTTGGGTTTTACTTTCATCTCATTTCAATTAGATATTTCGTGTAGATCATTGTCCATGCACAAATGCTTTTGAAAAAATAAAGTTGTTTCCATCGATTCATTCTAATAAGATACAGTCTCCCTTACGGTTAAATTCTTGGCTATGCTAATTTGACCCAGATTAGTTCTTTTGCACAGTCTTCCCTGCCTGTTGTTTCTTGTTTGCTTGAGAGACACCTGCATTCCAGAAGGAAGAAAGCTTAGGGATCCAAGAAGGCTCTATGCTCCTGGAAGGATGTATCATATTGTTGAGAGAAAATGTTGCAGGTATCGGACATTTGTTTTAAAGCATTAATAGTGTGCAAGTTCCTAATAATATTTTTCAAATTACATAAACATTTTTTTCCGAATTTGTGTGTTCTGTATTATACCTGATCATTCTGCTTGAGAAGTTTGTTTGGTTATTTTTATGTTTATGTGTCATGGAAAACTGATGTGTTGGTTACGTACTTTCTTGATTGCAATGGTTCCTCTCACTTTTTGTATAACAAGCAACATACATGGGATGATCCAGTTACAGCAGCAGGAAATATTAGTTCATTGCTTTTAGCAAATTAGAAAGCAATTAGTTTCCTACATTTTTGGAGCTTGCTGCATGTGCTTTCCTTTTGTTCACAACTTCCAGTCCAATATATTGGTTTTGCCTGCATATAGGAGTTAGCAGTGAGACACCTCCAGCATATTGGATTTAGTCGCTTCATTCACATTATATTTCCATGTTAATGATAAAAATATGACATGGACAAGGATTTTCTTTAGAGAGCCACAGATGAGGTGAGTTGCTAGAAGCCTAGAACAGCAATACAGTGCCCTTTGTAAATATTTGTGATGCATATTCAAGCTTTCCTGATCAAAATTCATGGTAATTCAGTATCATCCATTGAGACTCTGGTAACTGATCACCTGGAAGGCTGGAACACATTTTAATCATCAGTCAGCATCAGCATGTAAGATGCTGTTCAACGTTGATGTCCAGCATCAATATGTTTTAATCGTGTTTTCTGCTTCTAAAATTTTGTCACTTAATTATCTACCTGAAAATATTCATTCCTGCAGGAAGCCCTGGTGAATTGTTAGCTTATGGAATTAAATTAGACTGGTTTGTCCACCATTCGTGTATTAATGAGGAGTGGACAGTATGGTTCTTATATTTCCTAGGAGATTGTAGTCTTTTGGTACTTAATCTTCACTAGGAAGCTGATAATAGGCATTCAAGACAGATCTGGGTTGGTTTTCTTTCTGCTCTATCACAGGGATGAGGTAACTAATTTCTCCAAGGCACCACAAGGTTATAACTGGTTGAGCATGGCAGGCGGGTATCCACACCTACAAGTTCCTGTCATTCTAGCAACCTGTCATTGATTTAAAAGTAATTTTGTAGTGATCTTTTCCTCTCTATACTAAATGCGTTTGAGTTTCTTGTCCTATAAATATCAGGTTAATCACCAAAAATTTATTATTCAGAATGGCCTAAAGGAGGGCACTACTCATTGTTATGATATCAGTTCTCTCAAACACGAATGCTTATTTATGGCTCACACCCTTATTCTGCCTTGCTTTATAGGTTATCTATTTAATTGCTTAGGATGGTTGGTAGCTAAGATCTGTTACCAAACTAGCAACCTGTAAGAAGGAAAATTAAGCTAACCAGGAAGTTTTGCTTGTCTTAATCTGGTTAAAATTGGTTATATATCGGATAATGTTAGAGCATTAATGTTGGTTACAATCTCTTTCAGATGTGGAAGGTTTCCTCCTGAAGTAAGGACTGCTATTCCTGTTGATGGAAGGTTTGAGCATATTGTGCTTTCCTGCAATGCCACATCAGACCATGGAATTATATGGATTGAAAAAGAGGCTCAAAAGGCTCTAGATGTAAGTGAAAAGGGATCTGGGCATGTTATTATCGATCTTCTTTTTTCAGTTTCGCCAGTGAACTCCACAATGACATATGTTGAGTTTATTGCAAAGAAAGAGATGGAGAAAGACCTTTATATGGAGTAAAAAAGTCATCCATAGCTCCACACAGTGTCCATCTTTGTTGTTCAACATTGGTCAATGTCGCAACATGTAACACCAATCTCACTGTGCAACTTCCAATGTGCCAGAATTAAGGGAATGCAATATATTGGCGCTTTTATTAAGCAAACTCCGAGAGTTTTGTTGAAGTAGGGTCTCCTTGAATGGACAGACGATATTTTTCTGCTAATTATTTATGTCCGAAGTTCATGCTCATTAAGATGCCCTTCAAAATTTCGTTTTAGATGATGAAGGAAGGCCTTACCATAACAGCCGCTCCAGCGAAGAAAACAATGACAAGGCAACAGACTATTCAGGAAGAACACAAGGATGCACTAGAACGGGCTGTCAGTTTGAATGTTCCTCATGCTGTGACGTCATCAGAAGAGGCTGTGGCAGATGCTGGTGCTATAGTCCAGTCCAAGCCCGAAGGAAGAATCAACTGGGAAGAACTTGCCCAAAGGCTCTTTGACAAGGACGAGGCTGGAAAACTGGTGTTGAAAAAGGATGTTGCTGTTGCTAAATGATTCTTTTTTATCTGTCTGTGGTTTGTATCAATCGATTGAGTGGTTGTTGTTCGTTCTTGGGAAATGAGTTTTTCATATCTTCATTTTTTATGTGTGATATTTCATGTAATCATGCACAAATCTGTCAAGAGTTTCTTTATCTGTTATTGTTAAGAAGAACAATTGATTATTTGTTCTGTTGAGAGGATTTTAGCTTTTGGAGATGAAGGGAGAGTTAAATTTATTATCCCAAATTACATTGTGGTTTCTGATGCAGCAGGTGTCTTAGAATGAATAAAGCTTTCTGCCAAGAATTTGGTTCATTTTTGACAAGATTTCTGAAAACTGAGTGGTCCATCTCGGTAAAGATGAATCTTACGTTATCTATTGAGCAATTTCGGAATCAATGCTCATGAGCAGGGTTAGGAACGAACCCACTAATTAAAATTTTAAAAGTCGGCATTTGATGCGTAAGAACAATGTCTCATGGAACCGTGTTCTTATTGAAGAAAGCATGGTGAGATTGTGGATGTTGTTCTTATATCAACCATAGAATGTTATAAATAATCAAACCATGTTTTTAGGACAAGAACATAGTGTATTTGGAATATTTTGATTTTGGAACGTGTGGTCAGAAGGCATAACGGTCTTCAACATCAAACGCCCTCAAAAGGTCGTGTTGGAACTTTGCTTATACTGCAAAAAGCTTGCCCGGCGCAGCTCAAGGTCTTCTTTGGCCACGCACTCTACAAGAAAAAGTGAACGCAAATTTTAATTCCAGGTAAAGTAGAAACTTTGGGAAGTTTTAATTCCAGGTAAAGTAGAATCTTTGGATTGTTGGCCACATCAAAATCCTAATGACCGAAACCAGCATTAGGTCCTTTCATGTAGAGGGGCTGGGTTAAGAAAATATGTCAAAACAAGCAAGCTGTTTATGTGACTGTGACTGATGGCAACTAAAGGCTTACACCCATGGTTTATTGTTTAAGACTCTTATTCTTTGTTCCTTCCTTTTTCTTTTTTACTTACACGGATTTGCTTTTAACTGGAAGGCAAACTTATTAAAGTATGGTTCTTATGTATGCAGATTTGTGTGCAACCAATAAAAGGGTTTCTTTATGTAGATATTTATGTTTTGTACACAAAGTGACTGTGGTTTTTCTTTTTTTAATCACCCACACAAGTTGAGGTGATATTCCTTGTTTCTTGTTTCTTTTTCTGTTCTTCTTTGAATTAACATTTGATGCCTTGAATGTACTTCTGTATGTAGAAATTTAACAAAATCTTTCCACACCCTTCAGTTTCTCCACTACAAAAGAGTCAGAAACACCTGAAGTTACAATGTAACTTCATCATGCAATTTGCAGTTGGCCTGATGAACTCCCGCCCAGTGGCAGAGCACGTATGGCGAGGTGGGTTCAGTTGCCCACATCAGCACTAGGAAAACTTTTTTTTTATAGATTTGCTCATTTATATATTGTTGTGCCCCTTAAAGTTTGATAGTTTTCTAGTTAGTGCCCCTCAGCTAAAAATTTATGGCTCTGCCAACGCTCCTGCACAGAAGTGACAGAAGAAATAGAGCTCTTGGTTTTGTACGACATTCTTGGCCCTTATTAAGCGGATCAAGTGAGAGGCAAGCTAGTTAGGGAAGAGACGGCAGCATAGTTTCTTTAAGGGTGAGTTTGAACCTTATGAATAATAATCACAGCCTTGAGTTCTTAGCTTATGATTCTTTGTCATGGTGATTCGATCACCCGATTAAAATATTATGCTTTCTCACATCACATGGATTTCTCAATGAAGAGTTCTGGCATCCCTGTGCATCCAACATCATCAATGGTTGCACTTTGCGATTTTTGACTCTCATTGGAGAGTTATGTGATTTCAATTTCTCAAAGGCCACGGCCCCTAGCTTTTCATTAATGGAACTTTATGAAAGGTTGCCTTTTAGGGGATAAAAGTCCTTAGTAGATATTCTTTTTAGTCCTTTTTGGTTGGCAATTGAATGAGTTGTTATCGGGATAAATATTTTTCTTTTCCTTGATAAACGTATTGTACATACAATTACAAAACATCCTGTCAGTACAACTGTAGAACCCTTTGAATTTCACAATCCAGTTAGGAACAGCAAGCCAATGCAAACCCCTCCCCCTTGTTTTTCATCTTTTTTCTCTCCGCTTTATGGCAGCAACCATTAGCTTGAAATCAAACTAGGAACCGGCCTTCTATTCTGAGGTGGAGATAAAAATGTTTAGAAAAAATGCGTATAGTACGCCAAAACATAGTCAGCTGTATAAAACATACAAAAACGTGTCTTTTAAAAAACACCAGAAAATAAAAAAAACATGAAAAATGTGTATTATACGCATATTATATGTGTTTTTTCGTATTTTTATGATTTTTTATAACTTTTAGGATTTATTATATGTTTTAAATTTTTTAAAAATTTGCCGACATTTTCCTAAGATATTTTTGAGATATACAACTTTATTGTATTATACACGAGAAATTTCTCGCTGTATAATACCTGTACACATTTTTTGTGACAATGAGGACATCAATATATAAATAAGAAAATTACTCAAAAATATCAATATAAAAATAAGATTTTTTCAGAGGTTTGTGTGGGCAATTGCCTACATATAAGCCCACACCTACCTCTGCCCCTGCTTCTACTAGTCACTCCAGACCTTGGAAATACAGTCGAAAGAACTCAGATTTGCCAACAAAGATGAGTGTGTTTTTCCAACTATACATAGTTGTTAGTACGAAAAGCTTAAGCAACGAAATGATAAGGCAGAGACTTTATTAAGAGTTATTAGCCTGATGCCTTTCACATTTTATTCTAATTTCTAATGCTCACTAAAGTTGATCAAGAGTATCAATCTTGCAATTTTGGGGCTTCAATATTTTCACAGGGTTCTCTAATACATAATCAAAGCTGGCTGACAGTTTTCTTCTAGCCAAAAGTTCCTCGGCAAACTAAAACTAATATCTGCATCATTTTCTATAGATTTTGTCTATTTGAGACCTTGAAGGGTCACGTAAATTTCGTAAATTAGTAACATGGTCCTTTTAAAAAATTCATGAGTGACCACAGCACACAATTTTGAAGCCTCTTATTTTCATATAGATTCACTTAATTAATTATTAATTGGCAAAGAGAGAGGTCACCACAACATTACCATTTTGGAGAAAAGTCAATGATGTCGTGTGCTGAATAGTTGTCAAATAGCTAAACTTTGAAAATTTGCTGCTAAAAGAGCATAATTAGTCACTAAAACCATCATAAACCATTGTTGAATTATAGATTATGGCTAATACAATTTAGTAACTACTTTTATTGACAAATTTTTAAATGTTAATCATCTGGTAACATCAGATAGACAACACTATTGAACTCCCCTCATTTTAGGTGTGACTTCACAAAGAAATTGTTTACAAATTTGTCATGCAAGTACAATGACAATCTTTAAATTCTATAACAACACCCAAAAGAAAAAATTTGTCGATTTATATTTAAAAATTATGGTTAAATAAGCCAATTTCCATAGCCAGTACCTATTCTCAATTCCACAAAGATCAGCTAGTAGTACACCCACCAAAGCCAGATCGAGTCAAAGACATACTAAGGCACAAAGATTGGCTGAGGAAGAGGAAGATTTGGCAGCAGTCACAGATTCCCATTCCAGAGAAAGAAATTACAGAGGATGAGGTTACAACTTGGTTGAGTTCGGTTAATTGGATATATATTGCCAACTATTCTCTTGGTTTCGGCCCCCCATTGTAGACGTCACAACTTAGATCAGAGGTGATGAAAAATAACTTTCTCCAACATCAGCTAGCCTCGACTGTGAAAGCAAACAGTCGCCACACTTCCTTGTCCCACAAATATTTTGCAGAATACCTGATATGGTTCAAACCCAACCGTCACTAGTATTGGTTTCGGCATTTGGGGCCACATGAAATGAAAATATATTAAACAAAATTGGGTGTCAAGCAGTCAAGTAATTAGTAACAGAGAGATAGGAGAAGAAAAGGCAAGAGGCAAAAAGACAATGTGGGCTTCCGCCATGGGGGGTTAGATTACCATAGAAGGAGGTCATAGGTGTTGACATGGCTGACGAAGGGAACAGCAGGTTCTCTGTTACCATCAGACGGGATCATATTTGTAGATCAGACGTTCACCATCATTTTGTTTTCGCTTCGACCACGTTCACAGCATTTAAATCATTTAATCTTCTTTCGGCGCGGCGGCAGTCACTTCATTCAATTTTTTATATTGCAGATCAATTCCACAGATTTCCAAATTTAACTGTTGCAGAGCTGCTTCCAAGAGGCTACATCAGTGTCGTTCAAACTGGTTTTTAAATTGAATCGGTTTTCTAAAATATTCAAGAAATCCCCCCAAACCCATAGAACTAGAGTCCTCCTTCCAATTGGGAAAGGTGGTACCAGATCAATCCTTTACCCATTGAACTCCAATCAGCGGGTTCAAACCTGATTTTAGTAGCAGTGATCTATACAGGTTCTCACTGTGGGGTTGAGAACAGGGTTTCCTTGTAATTCAATGAAAGAAAGAAAGAACAAGATCAGTATGTCCTTAAAGACATTTGGGAGGCGGTGACAGATAACTAACTGTCTATGCAAATTCCCTCTGCCAAAGGTGAAGAATGGCAGTCTGCTTTTCTCCTTCTTAATACAGAATAAAGCGAAGAAATGGAGAGGAATATATGCTGTAAAACCAAAGGCATATAGACAATCTGTAAAATCGAAATATTTGGATGGATGAGAAAATTGAGAAGGAACCTTACGAGTACCACAAATTGATGGCTTGTTGGAGTTGGACATGATGGGGAGGACTGCTGCACCATGTGGGCAGGCAAGGAATGTACATTTCGATGCTCTGATGCTTCTTCCACAGGACCACAAGTCTTACTCAGAAAGGAGGTGCCCTTCATCTTTCCGGGCAAAGCTAAATCAGTCGCTTCTAAGCGATATGAGCCATAAATTGAAAAGAGAGAGAGAGAGAGAGAGAGAGAGATAGAGGATAGTCCAACATGAAGATTTGGTCTCATGCATGTTTGTTAAATGAAATATGCATTAAAATTTGAGGTTGTCTTACATAATTTGTTTGCTTTGAAAGGGAAAGAAACCGACTTCTTGATGTTACAGTCGCAATTAAGTCATTATGTAACGATCTGACCCACTTTTAAATCGGGTTCGGACCTCAATTGGGCAGATGTCAACTCACTACCAACTTTGATTCCACCCTCAAAAAAGCTAGAAATCAAAACAACCATCCACTTAACAACCTCATTTATATGTCTCATAAAATTCTTCATAATTTTAAGTAGGGGATTAAACTTTTCAAAGTGTGGCATTACACATCATTTGCAGTCCACTTGGGTTTTTGGTAGGTTATGATAATGAGCATAAGATGTTGGGAAAACTTAGATTTTATGTCAGTGGGACATGTTCTTTGTGATATCAAACGTATAAGTAGAACTATTTTAGGAGTTTATTAGTACTACATGGTGCCCTTAACACACATAATTCTAGAACACTATGTTCTTGCTTTAAACAACGCAATGTGATAACATTGTTCTTTCTGCATCAATCAAGACATAATCATACTATGCAGTTTGAAACAAGGACGATGAGCAAGTATTGTAAGAAAATGCATTCAAAGAACACAAAAATTCCTCTATCAAATGCTGTCTAATGGCTAATTGGATCACTTGAGGAAAAAAAAGAAAAAGGAAAAAAGGAGTCACCCTATGACAAAATGGGCGGCAGAACAAGTTGTCATAGCTAGGACCTAGTTGGCAAAAATGTTCCGAATGTGGATGAATGTAACACCCAACTTTTAAAGTTTAGCCCAACGATGAAAATTATGAGAGGTCTTTAAGTGTAACGCCCCAAATGTATAGTCCCGTATCGAAGATTATGAGGGATCTTCAAGGGCTTATAAAGGGAAGCTTTAATGAGACGATTGTCCTGGTTCCTAGCCTTTTTAGGTTTGGACCTGGGGTTAAAGCAGTTTCAACACTCGGACCTGGGGTCCCACACGCGGACGCGTGTGCCTTAAGATTTTGAGGAATCTTCAAGGGTTTATAAAGGGGGTCATTGATGAGAAGATTGTCTTGGTTCCTAGCCTTTTTAGGTTTGGAGTCGAAACTGCTAGGGGGCGAGTTGGGATCCGCCGAACCAGGGGCCCGAGCCCGGGAGTAGGTCGGGTTGTTACAGTGGTATCAGAGCCGGTTCAACACTCGGACCTGGGGTCCCACACGCGCGGACGCGTGTGCCTTAAGGGGGGTGGATTGTAACGCCCCAAATGTTTAGTCCCGTATCGAAGATTATGAGGGATCTTCAAGGGCTTATAAAAGGAAGCCTTAATGAGACGATTGTCCTGGTTCCTAGCCTTTTTAGGTTTGGAGCCGAAACTGCTAGGGGGTGGGTTGGGATCCGCCGAACCAAGGGGCTCGAGCCCACGAGTGGGTCAGGTTGTTACAGTGGTATCATAGCAGTTTCAACACTTAGACCTGGGGTCCTACACGCACGGACGCGTGTGCCTTAAGATTTTGAGGAATCTTCAAGGGTTTATAAAGGGGGTCATTGATAAAAAAGATTGTCCTGGTTCCTAGCCTTTTTAGGTTTGGAACTGAAACTGCTAGGGGGCGGGTTAGAATCCGCCGAACCAGGGGGCCCGAGCCCGGGAGTGGGTCGGGTTGTTACAGTGGTATCAGAGCCGGTTCAACCCTCGGACCTGGGGTCCCACACGCGCGGACGCGTGTGTCTTAAGGGGGGTGGATTGTAACGCCCCAAATGTTTAGTGCCGTATCAAAGATTGGTTCCTAGCCTTTTTAGGTTTGGAGACGAAACTGTTAGGGGGTGGGTTGGGATCCGCCGAACCAAGGGGCCCGAGCCCAGGAGTGGGTCAGGTTGTTACATTAAGGGCTTATAAAGGGAATTGTTAAAGTGGTTGGTTGTCTTGAACATTCTCGGATTAAAATCAAAATTGCTAAGAAGCAGTTTGAAATTAAGAGAGGGTGGGTCAGGTTATCATCTTTCCGTGTCTTGTCATATAACTTAGGGCAATCTAGCAATTGAAAGGGAATGAAATATCATAAGTCAACTTGTTCCATTCTGTAAGCAATATGCATTAAATAAATAGGTCTTCCAGGGGAAGGGTTAAATTTCAAGTACCAACTAATTACATTTTATCTGGGCGCTTCCAAGTTGTATTGGATTCTCTGACAACCTCATTGAAACAACACAGTATATCAAAATTGGAGGAGTAGGTATCCTTCTCTAGGTGGAAGATCCCTTTTCATCTTGCACTCGGTATATCTCTTACCTCCGCTTCCATCTTTCCAAGTCCTGTGATCGTATGCTGTCCTCAGCGTGAGGAGAGTTGGCATGTGTGAAAATGATGTATAGAATCATGCATGCACCTAACTTCATATTTCAATTCGTATATATATATATATATATATATATATATATATATATATATATATATATATATATATATATATATATATATATATATATATATATGAATATGGTGCTTCATAATTGAGTTTATCTATGGACATATATTATATGTATATATACTACACACTTGATATACAAATATCTAAAGTCAAAGTTACGTTTTTGGATCTTTTATGATAGAAAACAATACATAGGGACGTTTCATCCATCGATGTCGAGTATCCCAGGGATTCAGAACCTATTAGTATAATCATGGATTGCGGCGTCAAATTTTCACCACCTTCAATTGGATATTTATTGAATACCGTATGCGCATGACAAACATTAAGTATCATGTCAAACACACCTACAAGGCTAGACCTCCATTAGACATGTAAATATAGGCGAAAAAAATTTAAAATTTTTAAAAAAGGTATATATATATATATATATATATATATATATATATATATATATATATATATATATATATATATATATATATATATATGTGTGTGTGTGTGTGTGTGTGTGACAAACACAAATATTTATGCGAGGAGAATAAATGACGCACCCTATAATCATGGCTCGAATAATAATTTAGGAGTTATTGGTTGGCATCTGGTGGGATTTCTTTAACGAGCAAAAACTAACACTATGTGCGACAGCTTAAGAATTTGGTGGCATTATTATTATTATTATTATGTAAATCCAGCATGTTAATTGAGAAAGTCTTCATTCACAGTGTTTTTGGGTTAGTAACATGAGTATTTATTCAATCCTTCTGTTCTATTATTATTCCTTTGATGATTTTTAGTCATTCTATGTATTTTTTTTATTTAAATTCAGTTACAAATGCAGTTCACTCGGCTTATTGGTCCTACCCGGATCCAAAGGTTGGACTGTCCTGGCTCTGCCATTGCATGTATACGAGGTATCGCTACAATGTGTTTCAATTTGTATATTGGTGAGACACTTACTAGAATTGTAGACTTGCCACTTACCAACCCCAATACCGACTGTTGCGCCGAATCCCTTCTGGATTCCGACTTCATACTTCGGTGTACCTCATATCCAGAGAAAAAGCAACAGAAAAAGAAGAAACAAGGCTGTCATGATCAAGACCAATAAAATTGTTGCCATTTATACAACGAAATTTAAACAAGCAAGTAACCTTGCTTGCTTCAATTCGGTGAATTGGGTTTTTATCAACGTGGCCACCTCGCCTTTCTGTTGCCTTGTAAGACTCGCCTATTGAAGTTCACATGCTTCGTTAGAAAAAAAAAAAAGTTGGACCGAAAAAAAAAAAGAAGCCAAGAGCCTCATGAGAAATCTAATTTTTGAGGTTTTCCTCAAAGCTACATATTTTATTGAATACCAAAAAATGATTCGTTCCTTCTTGTCTAATGGTTGTGACGATTGTTGCTAGTTGACAATGGAGAATGAATAATTAGAATCTTATTATTCTGAATATTCATGTCGTAGTAATCAGGCAAGCTGTGCCATAAAATAAGAAATTAATAAAAAAGCGGCACTTGAATATTCCTTTTCAAGTAAAAAATTGCTCGTCTCCCTCTCCACCCCCTTACGCTACGAAACGCCCACGCCCAACCCTTGATTTATTTTTTTTATTCAGCCAAAATGAATCCTCATCTTATGACCGTGGTAATGCAGGCCCGATCAGCATATTTGTTTTTTCATAGTTAAAAAAACTATTTATACGACAATTTTCTTCAACTCTTTAATTTGTTTATTTTATGGCTTCGCAAAGAAAATAAAAATTTACTTGACAAACTGAATATGAACGATCAATTGAAGCCGTGATTATAAGATCTTGCCTCCTAATTATAAAATGAAGCTGTAAACAAAAATTATTTGGTTTTTACAAAAGAAAAGTATTTGAAGTGGACAGATGCGAAGAAATGACCCTTATGTATTTACAACGTTGGATTCGGTTCTTCTTGGCAACATCTTCCGGGTTTTCCCTAAAAAAACAAAATGGAGTGAAAATCAAACGCGAGAGACAATTTTGAGAAAAAGTTTCGGCTTTTTGTTGTAAAGGCAAAGAAGTTTAGGAAGAAAAAGTCCTGAGAAGTTCTAAAAGGATTCCGTGCCATTAAATGCCGTGTCTTTTGAATCTGAAGGTCTTTAAATTCATCATCTACCAGGTGAATAGATTTTTGATGGATATAAACGCAACCATGTTTTAATAAATCATAAAACTTGTAAGGCATCATCCCTTACGAAAGCCGAAAAGTGGGTCTACTTTTATAGGTTGGAGAAGACGAGTAAAAAATAGAAGGTCATACCTCTGCTTTGGGGGTTTTGAGCTGCATTAGAACTTGATGGAGTATAATATATTCTTTAACTTGAGCATAGCAATCCCACTTTTTATAGATGAAAGAACAAGAACACGAAAGGTGGTGTTTTGGAACGTATATCTATGTTGTCTGTAAATTGTAGCTTTACTGTCAATCAATTTATACTGACGGGGCTTTCTTCTCATACGCGGACCAAATCAATTGGGCAGCAGAAGCTGCTTCATGAACTCTAATTTTGAAACGGAATCACGGAGCAAGCATTCAGTTGCCAATGTCAGGATCATATGAGGATTGTTTGCTATCAAGATCAAAGAGGCCTCGAAAAAAGTTAGAAAATTAAATGACAAAATTTTGGCAGTTTATGTTGGGATACTGTACCACTCATGCGATAGTCCGTTCTCCGGTGGTTTCAGCCACGAAAAGGCATAGGTGGTCTTGGGGAAGCTGCATCTCAAATCAAGCAGGGACGTCACTGGTTCCATTGATCATGCATGTGGGTCCCCAACTTGTTTTGCGTTATTCTAATCGAATTTTAAACCAATAATTCTTTTTGCAAAGTCAAGGAGACACAATTGGCATCCTGCGTCACTTGGTTGAAAATCTTCTCGAGAAAAACAGTATGGTAAATTCACATTGAAAGGACAATTTCTTATTTAAATAATGGTAATGAAGAAGGCATCTCGGCCACTTGCGAGCCGGGAATATCAGTATAAATTCTTGTGCCCCAGACGTTGTTTTTTCATCTATTCGTTGAGAGCAGAGCCGGAAGGAAGAGACTGTTTTTTCAGTTTCCTGTTTTTGAGTTCTGGTGAAGGATTTCAGGATGTCTCTTCTTTCTGATTTGGTGAACATGAACCTGTCTGATTCGACAGACAAGATCATTGCTGAATATATATGGTAACGTCCTTGCTCCTTTGGGGGAACTGATGAGTTTCATTCCTGCTATCTGGATGTTTGCTGAGACCAAGTTCTGCTTCTTTGCTTTAAAACAGGGTTGGTGGCTCTGGAATGGATATGAGGAGCAAAGCAAGGGTGAGTTAACCTGTTTCCTCTTGCTCGGGTCAATGCAATGTCATCTTTTTTCTTTCCCTTGAGTTTTTGTTTTTCTTCTGCAATTGAATAACATCATTTTGTGGTTTGGTAGACACTCTCTGGCCCTGTGAGTGATCCCCACAAGCTCCCGAAGTGGAATTATGATGGTTCTAGCACGGGCCAGGCTCCTGGGGAAGACAGTGAAGTCATATTATAGTGAGTTTTGTGTTCTCTCAGAGAGTTTTTTGTGACTTTTTCACCAGACGGAGGTTTACTTGTTTCTGAACTTGTTGAAACAGCCCACAGGCAATTTTCCGTGACCCGTTCAGAAGAGGAAACAACATTTTGGTAAGATTGGAAGACTCTTCTTTTAACGCAAACATTTTGTGTTCAGTTGCTTTTTCCTTCTTTAATGTTTTACTTCTGAACTTGTTCAGGTTGTGTGTGATACATACACTCCCCAAGGGGACCCAATTCCTACAAACAAGAGATACAATGCTGCAAAAATCTTTAGCCACCCTGACGTGGTGAAAGAGGAGCCCTGGTACTCTCTCTCTCCCTTGGCCATTGTGATCTTGATCACAGATAGAGTTGTGAATTGGAAACCTGGTGCTCTGTGCTATATTTAAGATGAAAAATATTTTCTTTTCTGCGCAAGCATGAACTGAACAAGATGCAAAAATACAGGTATGGTCTTGAGCAGGAGTACACCCTTCTTCAGAAAGACGTTCAGTGGCCTCTCGGATGGCCTATTGGTGGTTTCCCTGGTCCTCAGGTATTCTACCTCAATCTATGTTAGATTCATTTTCTGTTCTTTTCTTCAATCTCGAGTTTGGGGAATCTTATCTAGAATTTGTCTCATTTGCGTCTGTTTTTCTCTCTCATCCCACCTTATCTTGTCCCAGTTGAACGGCAGGTTGTGTATTATTACTGTCCTTTTCGTCTTTTGTTTTTCTTTCTGTTGGCAAGCGGTTTCTTTCTCGTAGCCGAAGATATTATAATTTTTGTAGTATTTATGTGGGTGTGCGCATGCATGTAATAAATGATAGGCAGGAGAACCAATTGCCAGTTATTTATAGACCACTACTGTAGGCTTGTAACTTCATAAATAAACTTCACTAATTTTACTATAATTTATTGACGTTATAGTTTGTTTGTCAGGAATCATGCTTTTCTATCACTCTTTTCTTCATATGAGATATGAATTCTCAGGCCATGAAGTTCTGGCTTCTATCAAGTTGCTGAATTTTTAAATATCATAGAGAACTTGTATGGATCTCTCTCCCTCTCTCTAACACGTAAAAGCGGACACAGTGCCAAGAGATATTCTTGGACCTGTGCACGAATTCACACATAACCTTGATCTACTGCTTTAACCTTTGGAGATGATAAGTACACAGAAGAACAATTTTTTTTCCCTCACCCCATGTTACAATAAGCTATGGAAACCAAGTGTCTTAAGATGCAGGCCACTAAAGGAGTTGAATTGCCAAGAAGCCCACCAAACTCAAGGAAGCTATGTTAGCTGACTGGCTTATGGCTGAAAATGGACAGATGCTTCTGCAAATCTCTTCTTTAACTGTGGTAACCTATTCATGTGCTTAGGGCCCATACTACTGCGGTGTTGGTGTTGACAAATCCTTTGGCCGCGATATAGTGGATGCCCACTACAAGGCATGCCTCTATGCAGGAGTCAACATAAGTGGCATCAATGGTGAAGTCATGCCAGGGCAGGTAGATTGCCCTGTTCTTCGCTCTTGTTCTGTACTTTTCCTTTTACTGATCTGATCTGTAGTTGACATCACCTTATTTCTTTTATCAGTGGGAGTTCCAAGTTGGTCCCTCTGTTGGTATCTCTGCTGGGGACGAGCTATGGATTGCTCGCTATATTCTCGAGGTAATCACATATGGACCATTTGTTTCACAGCTTCACCTTGCTGCTACATTGAGTCTGTAATATGTTTGTCATATCTTCATTTGTCTGAACGCATTAGACATCTTCATCTACAGAGAATTACAGAGGTCGCTGGGGTAGTCCTTTCCTTTGATCCCAAGCCCATTCCTGTAAGTACTTAGCTCTCTTGCAATAACTCTTTCGATGTTAAGTTCCAAATTTTGAACGCAATTTTACTGGATGGCATGATGGCCATTCGCAAATAGACAAGCCAAGTCCTGAGAATACATGGACAACAGAGTAACTTCATTGTCAAATTCAGAGAGATGTATTCTCATAGGAAAAACCTGTTGATAAAAATTAAACAAATTTTACACTGGAGAGGCTTGAAGTTGATCCAATTTAAAAAATCAAGAAAATATCCATTTCAAAATGTTGCTAATCTTTTGATCGTGTAATGTATAGGGAGACTGGAATGGAGCTGGTGCACATACAAATTACAGGTAAAAGCAAATGACTCGAAGTGGACTGGGTGAATATTTCAAAGCTTATTTATTATTTTTCTAACCTTCAAAATTTTCCTCTGTTAGCACAAAATCAATGAGGAATGAGGGAGGACTGAAAGTGATCAAGGAGGCCATCGGTAAACTTCAGCTGAGGCACAAGGAACACATTTCGGCATATGGTGAAGGAAATGAGCGCCGTCTGACAGGTCGACATGAAACAGCAGACATCAACACTTTCACATGGGTAATTTATACATCTCTCTAAACTACCTACTATCTTTAGTTTTCCGCAGAAGAGATTTAACTGTAATTGTCGCAACTAAACAGGGCGTTGCCAACCGTGGTGCCTCCATTCGCGTTGGTCGTGACACTGAAAGAGCTGGAAAAGGTGACACTGACCCTCCTTTCATGGCCATGAACTGTATATGCTTTTCTAAATCTTTTAGATGTTCACTGGAAGAGGATCATTGTGGTTGATGTAGCCATGAACTATATATGCTGTTCTAAATCTTTAGATGTTCATTGAAAGAGGATCATTGTGCTTGATTGCTGGAACCTCTGAAAGACATTAGAACCTCACTTATCGGGGTGCTGCTTTCAAAATACATGAGATTATACAACTCTTTCACTGACAAGTTTGTTTGTTCTAAACGAAAAGCCTGTTCTTCCGATATCCATTGAAACCAGACTCTATTGTCGTCAATCAACTTTTTGAATTAAAGAAATTCCACTTATATAATGAGAATTTCGTCCTTCTGTATATCATGAATTTTTCAAAGGACTTTGCTTCTTGATTCTCGCTTGATGCTTCAGCCATCACCTATTAACACACTTCCTACTCTGGAAACTATTTTTATTTCTGCAATTGCAGGGTACTTCGAGGACAGGAGGCCTGCTTCCAATATGGATCCCTACGTTGTTACTTCCATGATTGCTGAGACTACCATCCTGTGGAAACCAACATAAAGCAGCGCTTAATTTTCTGTTCGAGGGATTTCCCTCTTGGTGTTTCTGCTGCCGTTTGTGGGATTCGTATCTGAGGTGCACTGCTCTGCCAGGGGTCTCCAATTGTTCTGACTTGGTAGCCGAGAGTTGTATTGAGCAGGGAAGTTGAGGAGGGAAGCCTGATGTAGGTGTTCCGTCTCTGCTTCTTGTGTAATTACACTTTTCCAATAACAGTGCCACACTCCCTAATAAAATTCAGTCTTTTCCTAATGATTTCTTCTACTGAGAGTCTCCGCCTTTTAGTATGAGATGTGTTCTGCATTGGTGAACTGCTTCAAGAATATCTTTCTTCTTTGAAAGAAGCTGCCAGCATGTTAGGTCCATTGAAATCTGAAGAATTGAACAACGGAAAGAAACAGAAAGAGAGGAACAATCAAATGAATCAACGTTTATTTTTATTAAGACAAGCGCAACCGCGTGGAAAGAGCTATGACTGAATATGCCCAACAACACGACGAATGAACTGAATGAATGTGGAGTGTGGACACTTAACCGCAGCTTTTCCTCATTTGTGAAGTTCATAAGCTTTAATGGTAGTAGATGCATGCTCTGTTAGGGGGATTTCTGAGAGAGAGTTGAAAAACAAAGTGGTACATGAGCATCTTCTTCTCCTCAGGTCATTCATCTTTGTGCAAATCTACAAAATGATTTACCTTTTAAGGTTCTTTAATAATCTGGATAAAAAATTATCCACCTTTTGTTGGGTCTTCCATGTTTTGTCGAGTTAATGTGGAAATAAAACATGGCATTTCCATAAAAAAAAATTACGTATATATATGCTGGAAGCAAACACAGCTTCTACAATAACATTTATCTTGAAATTCTTGGGACGTAAACGCCTGAAACGTTCAGACTCGGTTCCGATTCACGTTTACAAGATCATTCCCAATTGTCTCTCCTCCCTTAGTCAGATTTAGAATCAGATTTGAACTCAATTCCGAATTATAAAACCAAATCTAGATCCCATGGGCATAATGGATTGTTTTGAGGCTAAAGATAGGATATAGAGAAAAATCCTTAGAAATTGGATGGAGTTCAGATTCAAGAAATGAAACTGGATGGTGTTTCTTGATCAATGTGAATATCAGGATTGTGTATAGTGGTGAAAAAGTTGGGTTTCAAATGGGCAGGACGTGGTTTCAGGGTCTTGGGTGTTTGTCAGTAAATCCATGGATCTAAGATCCTAAGATCTCAGATCACCGTAGATTTCAGATCCGCTGTGAAACAAACAAAACCTTCAAAAGAAAAGAGAAGAAAAACAGCACTAAACACTTTCTGGATTATGGCAACTTGGTTTTAATAGTTCGTTCTGAAAAAACTAAAATCTGAAGTTGACAATTTGATTATTTAGTTGTAGATATTGTTGGATCCAGATCCAGGCTAATATTTATGTAGATTGACTTATTGAAGTGTGGCTCAAACAAGATAATAGATCCCATAAGACTCTGATCTTGTAGCGATCCGCTTGGAACTACATTCGCCCAGAAGTTCACACTTTAGATGCCGTTTGGTATTAAGAACAAACGTGAGCGTTTTATGAATCTACATAAAAAATTGAAGTAGATTCATAGGACACTTGTTTAAGTGTTCTACCAATCCTCTCCAATTTTGTGGCACATTCACAAAACACTAGGACCTTGTTCATAATGCCAAACGGCCCCTTAATGAGCATATTCTTCTAGTCTGATGAAATTCAAAAACAAAGTCAAAATATCAAATCCTAAAATATTTGAACAACCTATGGATTTACTCTTTGAATATATATATATATGTCGAGCTGAGTCGAGCCCCCAATAACCAACTTGGGCCATCTCGGCGCAGCGAATATTTTTAATTGGGCCGGCTCAAGTGTTAAGGAACCAACCTAAGCCTAGCCCATGACCGGCAAGATACCCAACTACCCAGGGGCGGAGGGAGGGGAGGGCCAGCCTAGGCCGTGGCCCGCCTAGGCCGTGGCCCGCCCCAAACTTGTTGGAAAAAAAATTTTACATTAGAAAAATAAAAAAGTTTTTATAATTGTTCAATATATTTTTTTTTACTTAGGTTCAGTTTGGCCCTACCCAAATTTAAGGTTGGATTATTTGGCCCGTTCTTAAACGAAATCCTGACTCCGCCCCTGCAACTACCCATCAAATACTCGAACAGTATATAGAGACCATTGAAGCACTAATTGTAACTTTGTGCTGCTCATAGCAAGTTTGGGTTCCGGTTCTCCGTTTTAGTTATTAAAAGATTGAGAAAAACGTTGTTTTAAATGCAGGGTGCTGTTTCCAATGAAGGTGAATTGTGAGATGGAAGCAAATTTCCGGACGGGGAGTTCAAATAGATCGTTTACGTGCGTTCCGGATCTAGAGCGAAGCATATGATATCAATAGGGTTCTAATGTGGGAGTTCTAATAGAGTTCCGACTCAGATGAGATTAATGAGAAATTGTATTTCGAATCTTGTACATGGATTTGGATACAGATATTATTGAATACAGATCCAGGTTAGTGCCCATTGAGATTTAGCGTGGTTAGTTTGACGGAACGAGATATTGAAGCGTGGATCAAACATGGTAAACAAGATCAACTATGTCCTTTTTGATTCACATAAACTGCACTCCGGTTGAGAAACTTTATCACTCACTTGGTGATATAAAACTTTAACACAAGAATCGAACCAGCAATTGGTCTCCCATAACCGCTGGGTCAATGCTACCCGGAGCCACTTCGAGCCATTTTGAAGCGATTCAACGGGGAGGAGTGTTGCTGGGGATGTCGATACATCCGATTTGAATCAGATATCGAATCGAATCAGATATTCGATCTAATCGATCTGAAAAAAATCAGATACGGAAAAAAAAATTTAATATCCAAATCGGATCGGATTCGGATTTGTAAATGGCATCCGACCATATTCAGATTTGGGTTTCGGATATACATAAATGTTCTATCAGATTTGGATATGGATTCAGATCGGATTTATTTTTAGACAAATATCATGTACCTAATGCTATTAAATTTTGAAAATTGGAAAAATACTGCTTAAAATTTGAATATGGATTCAGATATAAATATAAAAATCGGGTTCTGATTGTAAAGGCGGATTTCAGATTCGGATTCAGATATGACTTTTTTTATTCAAATTCAAACCTGAATATGTGAATATCCGAAAAAGTGGATATGATTGAGAATATATCCGATCCGTTGACATCCTTAATGGAAAGTTTAGATAGGGGTTTCTTTTGTAACTTAAAAAGGTAGAATTTTTTTTTTCTAAAAATGCCATGCTGCTGTTTCTAATAAAAGGAGATATTTTGATAAAAGCAAATATTTTGATAAAAGCAGATTGCCGGTCGGGGAGTTTAAGTAGACAGTCGAGCGTTGCGGTTCCCACTCAAGGTCTGGGCTTTGGATCTTCTTTCTGTGATCATTTTCAGAGGGAGAGATTAAGAGCGAGAAAGGATGGACCCGGGATCGAATGCCAAAGGCAAGAAAAAGTCCAAGTCCGCCGCTGGGGAGAGTTCGTCCACCGCACCACCGGTGGCCACTCCCAACACTGAGGGCGTCGCCCCCGCGGCCGTCCCAAAAGCCGGTGCCGGAAAGGGTGCTGCCGCAGAGAACGTCGCCGCCATCTATAATTACGTCCCCTTCCACAGCGACGATCTCTACGAGGCCCTCACGAACCTTGGGAGGACCACCACCGTGGACGACTGTTGGAGCATCTTCTCCGGCTTAAACAGCGAGACTGGTAGCCCGCTCGACTACGAGGAGTTCGTCAGAATGTTGAGGCATCGACGCTAGAGCGTAGTATCTCTCAATATTGTACACCTAATCTCTGTCTGCCTCCATCACTCTTAGTGTCACCACCTTTTGTTTTTCATTTCTTATCGGATCGTTCCTTGTGATTTCGTTTGCTCTAGTTAGATGATGGCGAGGGGACAGATAAAGCAAATGGTCTGCGGATTTCTTCCTTGATACCGTTGTTGATCAACCGAGGGGTCCGGATATGTCTGTTGTCGAATGCATGTGATGTCAACGAGTGGCTGTGTTTTGTTTTTCTAATAAAGCTTTTTGGCAGTTGAATGCATCTCTTGATAAGTACATTTAAGTTGTCGAGTAACAGAGTTAAGGAACAGTTGATTTGGAGAGAGTTCTGCAGTGATTAAAAAGGGAATTGCAGTAGTTTCTTGCTTTTCCCCTTACGCACCAAGAAAACAAAACAATACAACCAAGTTCTTCAACGGCAAATTGTCACTAAACTGCTTGCAGGCGATCACACACATGGTCACTGATGTCGATATGAAAACTGTTTTTTCAATAACAATTACATTAATTTTAGCGATCCGACGACAACATTTAGATGATTTAAATGTCCATATTATTCGGTATGAAAGCCTTAATCTTCTAGTGAACTTCAAGCAAACAAACTCAAAAGCGGGGTACCATTGCACGACCCAAGGAACCACTACCATTTTATATTGAGGACAATTACGGATTCCACTCACCAAAGAATTCATAATTGCAGACAGGTATCTATACATTTCAAAATTACCTCATACCATTCCCAAACGCAATCAATGACGTAATATCCCAAAACGCAATCACTTAAGTGGATATTTATTTTAAGACAGCCATAATGTTTGAAATTCCTCATAGACATATGCCGGCCCACCAAATGATCTTACAGGTCAAGCCTGAAGTGATGTTTGAAATCGAAAATCCAACAAGAGAGCAACACTTTCATTTTTATAATGAAAAAAAAGAAAAAAGGTCAAAATGATTGATTAAGTCATGTCACAACAAAATCCGCCTTGTCCCAACTTTTGCGCATCTTTTGAGGGAAAGGCACTTGAAAATTGAAGCCAGCCTCAAAAGTTCAGATTTATGGTTAATAGGGTGACGCGAATTTGTTACACTCAGATTTGAGATCCATGTAAATTTCAAATCTACCGATTTATGGTCACACTCCTTAGGATGTGTGTAAAATGGTTTTTTACACATAATGGTAAAATCCAGTATTTGTTAACAATGTGGGTCCCACATAATAGATACTATGTGACTGGATATGGTTTTGGACCCAATTTATTTTCAAAACCCGTAGTCAGTATAACTAACATACCATCCGATGTTTGAGTTTGAATGCTGTTGGGCTTTTAGAGAATCCTAGTTGGCCACTGATTTGAGGTGCTTGTCATTATCCAAATGTGATTCCACCTCCAATGTGTTTAGATGTCTTGGATTTAATCTATTTGGATCCTAGTGTATATGGGTTAGTTCTGATCTATAACGGAGCTTAGTGTATATGGGAAAGTTTGGATCCGACATAAAAGCACACATTAGACTCAAATATCGTTGTTAATCGAATCTTATTTACTTACTCGACCCGAATCATCAGTTGGACAAAAAAAAAACCCCACCATTTAGGCGCCCCTGATTGGGAAGTCCATGCTTCTGAGTCCTGATACAAAATTTGATTAACTTCAAAATTTTGAATGCGGAAAGGCGAAAGCCGAAATTCAAGTTTGGATTTTAGGTCTGACCTGAGATCCATAGCTTGATGAACCATGGATTGTAGGATGGATTTTTTTGCTACATCTGACCCTTGGATTTCATATCTGATTTGTTGGGTCTTCAAATCCGATCCTGATTCATATGGTAAAACTACATACCAACTTAGATATGATCTGTTGGTTCTTCAAATCCGACCCTGATTCATGTGGTAAAACTACATACCAACTTAGATATGATCTGTTGGGTCTTCAAATCTGATCCTGATTCATGTCGTAAAACTACATACCAAATTAGAATATGAGTAATAATAGAGTTTACTGGAAAATTGACAACAACTACACATATAATAGATTATCAGATGGAAAATCTTATTTTAAATCTTGTATGAGGATTTAGAGACAAATGTTGTTACATCCAGATCCGGTTAGTACTGAGATTTAGCTTGGTTAGTTAACAAAATGAGTCAATCGAAGTTCAGATAAGATACTGGATTCCACAACACCGTAATCCAAAACTGGAAACTGTGGTTCCACACACACGTAAAATCACAGGATAGATGGAACCAAAAAATCTTTGTGTCCCTCGCGCTCATAGCAGTCACTTCGTAAAAAGCTACCATGTATGAAATGTGGAAAAAGTAACTACTAAGAAAAATAAATGATTTTATTTGAAAAAGCAGCCTTATTTTTATAGAGGACGCATATGCTGCGTCCACAACCGCGTAGAGTCATGCGTTGGTGAGTAAGTGAATACTCGTCGTCAAGTAGGACGATGGTCGGCCGCCTTACTTAACGACATATAGTCATCAATTGGCTTCGACTGGAGACTTCATTCCAAGAAAAGTCTACCCCCCACCTAGATTTCACATGAAAGTAGATAGTCACTTGGAGGAATGAAAATGTTCTGATAGAGCTTCATGGCCACGGCTTGCCGATGACCTACTATGGGATAAACGTGGGTGATGGTGTGCCTAGTGCGTAGCACTCATCGTCTATTCCATAATCCCAAAAGATTGATAAACGCTTTCGCTAAACTAAGAGAGAGTCAGGGTGGCCGAAGGATTTGGGAAGCCTTCAGCGCCGCGCGGGGCCAAAGAAGACTTTAAAAAGTCGGCCCGTGACCCTTATTCTCTCTTTTTTTTTTAATCTTTTCAAGCTTCTATGACGATAGGGCGTCCTAATTGCGAATAGATACTTTAAAAAACTGCGATACATTTGGGGGATATTTTTGTTAAAAAAAACTCAAAAGGAAAAAAACCGTGGTAGTGGAGCTCCACCTCCACGATTTGAACTACCACTATTTTTTTTTCATATGGGTAACATCCGCAAAAATGCCTCGCACGTGTTAAAAGAAAGAATCGTTTGTTTATAAATGAAAATACGCGCGAAGACATTTCAGGAACATAATAAAAGTGAGAAAAGGCACGCCCACATTCTTTGGGAAGCATCTTCCCTTTCCCCGAAATCCTAGGTGAAACTAAAGTTAAAGATATCAAATTTTAAGTTCCTTTTTTTAAACTTTTTTTTCCCTTTTAAACTTGGGAGGCTTAATACCTTTGAAATTACCAGTCGAGTGGGTTTAACTTTTTGATCAAAGCCCACTGAAGCAACAACGAAACTGAACCGAGGCCCATCGATCTGGCAAAGCAAATCAACATCTCCAACTATCGATCTCGCAAAGCCATTGGCTCAATCAATTGTGCCAAATTTAACAAAATCATTTGGCAATAGGAACACTCACGCATGTTACAAGAAGTCCCTCAATACAAAAACAACTGCAAAATAAAAGTAAAAAGACAAAATATACAATACAATGTACAATAAAATAAAATAAGAAGCGTGGAGAAAGACTGGGGAGTCGGAGCGGCACAATTACCCAGTTGCAGACGAAAGACGACGTAGTAGCCGTCGCCGCATGGCAAAATGAACATCTCCCTGCACAAGACGAGCCATAGACTCCGACGAAGAGAATGTGTCTCTGAAAACTCTGGTATTCCACTCTTCTCAAATGCGCCACCAAACTGAAATGAGCCACAACCTCCATACACGACCCCAAGAAACTGATAGACGGGGAGAAGGACAGAAGAGAAAAAAAAGACGAATGAAGGGTGGATCCGAAAGACTACTAATACTCATGTTACATGAATCAATGTCAAATATTTGAATAAAAGACTACTAATACTCATTTTTATCTGATTTGTCTACAATTTGTAAACATTTTAAAAACGTCTTTAAGGACTGAGCCATTTTTATGATTTTTAGTTAAAAAACTAAAAAAATAAAAATAAATAACTCGTCCACTAAAACCAGTTTGGTCTTTGTGTGTTATATGAGCAATGTGACAACTAGCTAGCTGATATTGGCAGGACTTTACGTGTATAAACTTATTAGTTTGGATTATATATATATATATATATATATATATATATATATATATATATATATATATATATATTGAGAAAGAGAGCGGGAAGTACATTTTTGTTGAACACATACAATCATTTGGTGTGTTCATCCTATATAAAACTTTGGTTCTAACTTCTAACCCCAAAAGGATAAAAGCTCGGACAACCAATCACTTAACCAACCTTTCTAGTGAGTTCATTAACATTATTCACAATCTTCAATGTGAGACTAAATTTAGCTGAATTTTGGATGAAAAATCAGATCTAAATCTGAATGTTAATTGCTCAAAACATACCGTTGCATTTACATGCCCTTGGTTGGAGGTCCAAGCTCTTGATGTAGAGGGTTGCATTTCATACTAAGAGGCATTGCTTCTTCATTATGTTACAATTGGACTACCTGAATCACACATAAATTAAAATGTTGTGTTAAACAAAGACTTGAAAGCTAATTTTCCTTTTTTGCATCTAATAGTTAGACATGTTCATGTAAAGTCCTCTCTAACACGGATGATCGTAACAACTCAATGAGGGAAGGTCCTTTGTAAGAAGGTTATGCTAATTTCTCATATTGATTTTTTTAGTAATTGCAAATCTACTTATCTTGTGATGTTTGTGTTATTTGTTTCTCACTTATTTTATTTTTCTCTTATTTTTAATTTTTAAAATTTTTTAAAAATTTACTGTATTTTTTTTTAGTGTTCCGGCTCAGATGAGATTAATGAGAGATTGTATTTCGAAGCTTGTACATGGATTTAGATACAGATATTATTAAATACGGAGGTTAGTACTTATGGAGAATTAGCGTGGTTTGTTTGACAGAACGAGATATTGAAGCGTGGATCAAACATGGCAAACATGTTCAAATATGTCCTTTTTAATTTTTTATTCAAATAAACTGCACTCAGGTTGAGAAACTTCATCACTCAGTTGGTGATGAAAACTTTAACATAAGAATGGAACCAGCAATTGGTCTCTCATAGCCGCTGGGTCAATGCTGCCAGGAGCCACTCCGAGCCATTTTGAAGCGATTCGACGGGGAGGAGTGTTGGTAGGGATGTCGATACATCCGATTTGAATCAGATGTCGAATTGAATTGGATATTCGATCTAATCGATTCAAAAAAATCTGATACAAAAAAAAAAAATATCCAAGTGGGATTGGAGTCGGATTTATAAATGGCATCCGATCAGATTCAGATTGGGTTTTGGATATACATAAATACCTGATCAAGTTTGGATATGGATTGGATCAGATTTATTTTTAGACAAAGGTACTGTATCTAATTCTATTAAATTTTGAAAATTGGCAAAATCCGGTTCAAAATTTGAATATGAATTTGGATATAAATATAATAATGAGCTTCAGATCTGATTTCAGATTCAGATTCAGATATGATTTTTCTTTTATATATTCAAATTCGAATCTGAATATGTGAATATTGAAAAAGCATATGATTAAGAATATATCCCATCTGTTGACACCCCGGAAAGTTTAGATACAGGTGTCCTTTTGTAACTTAATAGGCTAGAAAAAATCTTTTTCCTAAAAATGCAAAGCTGGTGTTTCTAATAAAGGCAGATATTTTGATAAAAGCAGATTGCCGGATGGGGAGTTTAAGTAGACAGTCGACCGTTCCGGCTCCCACGCAAGGTCTGGGCTTCGGATCTTCTTTATGTGATCATTCTGAGAGGATGGAGACCAATTGCTGGTTCCATTCTTCGCGGAGGAGAGTTCGTCCACCGCACCACCGGTGGAGGACACTCCCAACACTGAGGACGTCGGCGCCGACGAAGTCCCCGAGGACACCCCTAACACTGAGGATGTCGGCATGTCGCCCCCGAGGCCGCCCCGGAAGCCGGTGCCGGAGAGGACGCCGCCGAAGAGGGCGCTGCCGCAGAGATGGTTAACGGGGTGATGCAAATTTGTTGGACTCAGATTTGAGATCCATGTAAATTTCAAATCTAAGGATTTAAGGTCCCATCCTTAGGATGTGTAAAATATTTTTTTACACAGTGGTAAAGTCCAGTATTTGTTTGCATTGTGGATCCCACATAATAGATACTATGTGACTGCATACAGTTTTGGACCCATTTTTTTTCTAAACCCGAAGTCAGTATAACTAACATACAATCCAATGGTTTTTACAGAATCCTAGTTGACCACTAGTTTGGAACTCGGTTCAGTTATAAAACTGCATACAAAATCTGGATCTGATTACTATTTGGATCCTATATTTTTTTACCAAATTCGACCAAATTGATTAAAAAACAGGTCGATGATTGAATTTATCCCGACCTGAAAAATCAGATCCAATCGTGAATCATCAGTTGGACCAAAAAAAAAAAAAAAAGAACCATCCATTCATGTACCAAAGGTCTTGTTTTCAGTCCAAAATCATAGATTTGTTATATTTGATTTTTAAAGATGATTCTTTTGGGGTTGTAAATATTATTGTCCAATGCTTAATCATCTTAGTTGTTTTTTATTCATTATTTTCAGCAAGCACCATCGCCAAGTCCATCTACCTTGTGCAGAAGGTAAGCTACTGGCTCCTCTAACTTGTTGCCTGGTTCTTGATTTTCATGATTTAGTTTCTGTCGTTATTGTGGTCATTCTGTTACTGTTTCAGGTGTTCTGGAAGAAAAGAAATTAATAAAGAAGAAGACATTTCTGAAAGAAAAAAAAAAAATACAATGAGAAAGCACAACTCTGCTTCTTGGGTTGCCTTCTTTTTAGGATCTCATCATCTGTTAATTGCAATTTTAATGTGTCAACGTTTTAGCAGGAAGGAAAACCATTACAACTCAATCAAGCTTTCACGTAAATCAGGACAAGTCTTCCATCTTGTGAGGGTGAGAGCAGTACTTGTAGAGTCATCACCGACTTTTGGGAAGAGTCGAGAAGACCCAAGAAGCAACGAGCCTCTTCCTTTCTTTTTTAAGTCGGTGGGAGCCTCTCCTTTATAAGGTCGGTGGCTTAAAGTCGGTGGATGACATGATTAAAAAAATAATAAAGAGAAAAATGGAAGTCGGTGGAAGCATCCACCACCGATTTCTTCATCCCTATAAATAGGGATGATGGACATATGAGTCGTAGAGTGTAGAGTGAAGAAAAATTATGTTGAGTGATTTTGGGTGCTCATTTTGTGAGTTGGGTGTATGTTTATTTTATGAGTTGGTGAGTGTTAGCTTGTGTGTTCACTTCGTGAACTTGAGTGTCGAAGTTTCAAGTGTATACTGCAAGGGTGTTGGGTGTATTAGCTTATTGTGTGAGGCGAGGTGAGTTTTCTTGAGCCTCCTTGTGTAATGTTTATTTTGATGAATAAATAGTTTAAGTATACTTTGCCAAAGTTATTATTGAGTATCATTTTGGACGTCGAAACTCTGCTGGATTTTCAGCTGAGTTATATTTAAGACCCGCATTACGTATTTTCCAACAAGTGGTATCAGAGCTTTCCCTGCTTTGATCATCCATTTCTTCTTTGTATCCTTGTCGACAGGAATATTAATGTTTGATTCCAATACTATATCTCATAATTTCTGTTTTAGAAAATATGACTCCATGCAAGATTTTTATTAGCCATAATTGCTATTGTTAAGCTT
The DNA here is from genome assembly GCA_011799765.1 of Nymphaea thermarum. Classification (NCBI taxonomy): domain Eukaryota; kingdom Viridiplantae; phylum Streptophyta; class Magnoliopsida; order Nymphaeales; family Nymphaeaceae; genus Nymphaea; species Nymphaea thermarum. Next base: position 198,984 of record JAANDH010000213.1, on the reverse strand, counting down.
CTTAATATTATTTAATGCAACCGTTAATGCCGCCATAATTTCAGACTATAATTGGCCCAATTAATCTCACTAGTAAAACGGTCCTTAGACAGAACCTGACTCTGATACCACTTGTTGGGAAATGCGTAATGCGGGCCCTCAATATAACTCAGCTACAAACTCGAATTTATGCGGAGAAAATCCATCAGAATCTCGACGTCCAAAATTATATTCAATAATAACTTTGGCAAAATATACTTAAACTATTTATTAATCAAAATAAACATTACAGAAAGAGGCTCAAGAAAACTCACATCGCCTCACGCAGTGAGCTAATACACCCAACGCCCTTGCAGCATACATTTGAAACTTCGACACTCGAGTTCACGAAGTGAACACACGAGCTAACACTCACAAACTCATAAAATGAACACACACTCAACACACCCAACTCACAAAGTGAACACCCAAAATCACTCAACATAATTTTTCTACACTCTAAGACTCACATGCCCATCATCCCTATTTATAGGGATGAAGAAGTAGGTGGTGCACCCAAGCAACTCACAAGTGCACCACCCAAGCAGCTCACGAAGTGAGCACAGCCACTCAAGACACCCTCTTCTTTTCACCCACACTCAACTCACAATTTTTTTCACACATAAATTAAGGTTTGGATCTAAGTTATATCGAAGGCCCGCCTTACGTTTTCCCAAGAGAACTGACGACAGTGGAGGTGCTGAAGCGACGCGACTATTTTCAGGGTGTTTTTGTTCTGTTCAACATGTTGAAGATTCTGCAATGAGAAAAAGGCTTGCGGTGACAACTCCGACGATGAACCTCTGGTGAAGGAAGTTTATGAATCTTCCGTTCGTTGTTATCGGACAAATGCAGCTTGCTTGGCAACTCAGGGGTAAGCAAAGGAAGACTGAAGAGCGTGCTCCACCTCCAGCAAACTTTAGCATCAGGCAATAACATAACATCCAATGGTTTTTACAGAATCCTAGTTGACCACTAGTTTGGAACTCGGTTTAGTTATAAAACTGCATACAAAATCTGGATCTGATTACTATTTGGATCCTATATTTTTTACCAAATTGATTAAAAAACAGGTCGATGATTGAATTTATCCCGACCTGAAGAATCAGATCCACTGACAAAAAAAAAAAAAAAAAAAGAACCATCCATTTGTGACTATGATTTATACTTCTTACTTGTTTGCATTCTAATGTCGATCGTGGTATAAGAATGTGAACTCCTTTGGGCACTAGCAGGATCTAGAGCTAAGCATATGATATCAATAGAGTTCTAATGTGGCAGTTCTAATAGAGTTCCGACTCAGATGAGATTAATGAGAAATTGTATTTCGAATCTTGTACGTGGATTTAGATACAGATATTATTGAATACAGATCCAGGCTAGTACCTATTGAGATATAGCGTGGTTAGTTTGACGGAACGAGATATTGAAGCGTGGATCAAACATGGTAAACATGTTCAACTTTGTCCTTTTTAATTTTTGATTCACATAAACTGCACTCAGGTTGAGAAACTTGATCGCCCACTTGGTGATGGAAAACTTTAACACAAGAATCGAACCAGCAATTGGTCTCCCATAGCCGTTGGGTCAACGCTACCCAGAGCCACTTCGAGCCATTTTGAAGCGATTCAACGGGGAGGAGTGTTTTCAGGGATGTCAATATATCTGATTTGAATCAGATATCCGATCGAATCGATCCCAAAAAATCGGATATGGAAAAAAATTTAATGTTCGATTAATAAATCGGATCAGATTCGGATTTAATAAATGACATTCAATTGTATTCGAATTGAGATTCAAACATACATAAATATCCTGTCAGATTTGGATACGTATTCAGATCGAATTCATGTTTAGACAAATATCATGTATCTAATGCTATTAAATTTTGAAAATTGGCAAAATCCAATTCAAAATTGGGATTTGGATTCAGATATAAATATAAAAATCAGATTCAGATTACAAAGTTGGATTTCAGATTCGGATTCAGATATGACTTTTTTTATTCGAATTCAAATCTGAATTTGAATATGAAAATGGGAATACCCGAAAAAGCAAATATGATTATATTCCATCCAAATCCAATCCATTGACATCCGTAATTCTTGGTAATGGCAAGTTTAGATACGGGTTTCCTTCCCTAACTTAAAAAGCTAGAAAAAATATTTTTTTTTAAAATGCAAGGTTGCTGTTTCTAATAAAGGGAGATATTTTAGTAAAAGCAGTTTGCCGGATGGAGAGTTTAAGTAGACAGTCAAGCGTTGCGGTTCCCACTCAAGGTCTGGGCTTCGGATCTTCTTTCTGTGATCATTTTGAGAGGGAGAGAGGGAATTAATAAGAGATAGAGAGAGGATGGACACTGCCAACACTAAGAAGGTCGGCTCGGACAAAGCCCCCGAGGGCACCCCTAAGCCTAACACTAAGGATGCCGTCCCCAAGGCCGTCCCGACTAAGAAGGTCGGCTCGGACAAAGTCCCCGAGGGCACCCCTAAGCCTAACACTAAGGATGACGTCCCCAAGGCCGTCCCGAAAGTCGGTGCCGGAAAGAAGGCCGCTGAAGAGGGCGCTGCCGGACAGAGCGCAAAGGATGACGTCCCCAAGGCCGTCCCGAAAGTCGGTGCCGGAAAGAAGGCCGCTGAAGAGGGCGCTGCCGGACAGAGCGCCGCCTCCATCCATAATTACGTCCCCTTCCACAGCGAGGATTTCTACGAGGCCCTCAAGAACGTTGGTAGGACCACCACCGTCGACGACTGTTGGAGCATATTCACCGGCTTAAACAGCGAGACTGGTAGCCCGCTCAGCTACGAGGAGTTCGAGAGAATGGTGAGGCGTGAACGCTAGAGCGTAGTATCTCTCAATATTGGTGACCTCTCGGTCTTCCTCCATCAATCTCAGTGCCACCACCTTTTATTTTTCATTTCTTATAGGATCGTTCCTAGTGATTTTGTTTCTTCTAGTTAGATGATGGGGAGGGGACAGATAAAGTAAATGGTCTGCAGATTTCTTACCTGATACTGTTGTTGATCAACCGAGGGGTCAGGATATGTCTGGTCAAATGCATGTAATGTCAACGAGTGGGACCTTTTCTTGTTCCTGTGTTTTGTTTTTCCAATAAAGCTTGGATGCATCTCTTGATAAGATTTGTACATTTAAGTTGTCGAGTGAAAGAGTGAAGGAACTGTTAACTTGGAGAGAGTTCTGCAGTGATTTAGAAGGGAATTGCAGTAGTTACTTTCAAATCTTCCAAACAACCTATTCTGTTGAAGAAAATGAGGATGGGACGTCCATCCACTTCTTGCTTTTCCTCTTACGTACCAAGAAAACAAAAAAGTCTCCAAATTTATACGCTACGGAACTTTACATTATATATATGAAAAGACAATACAATCAAGTTCTTCAACTGCAAATTGTCACCAAACTTTTCACAGATCATCACACAACATATATGGCAATTGTTTTTTTAACAACAATTACTTTAATTTTAGCGATCCAACAACATCCAACATGCTACATGATTCGAATGTCCATTTTATTTGGCACGAAAACCTTAATCTGCAAGTGAACTTCAAGCAAACAAACTCAAAATCGGGGCACACGAAAGCTCAGTCATTTGGAATCTGCTCTACAAGAACTTAAACTTTTATGAGAAAGAAAGAAAGAAAGAAAGAAAGAAAGAAAGAAAGAAAACATGTCATGCCTGAGGTCACGTTTGAAATCGAAAATCTAACGGCAGAGCATTTGGACGACCTTCTACTCAGAGGGAAAGGCACTAGAAAATTGAAGCCGGCCTCAAAAGGAAGCGTCCGCCATGATCATTTACAAAGATCAGGTTTATGAACCAGAAGTTCAGATTTATGGTTAACGCCTAACGGGGTGATGCAAATTTGTTAGACTCAGATTTGAGATCCAAGGGGATTTAAGATCTAGCAAACATACCATCCAATATTTGTATGTTGTTGGGTTTTTACAGAATCCTAGTTGACCACTAATTTGGAACTCAGATCAGTTATAAAACGGCATACAAAATCTGAATCTGATTACTATTTGGATCCCATATTTTTTACTAAATTCAACTAAATTGATTAAAAAACAGCTCGATGATTGAATTAATCCCGCCCATAATCCAGATATCATGATCAGTTTCAATATCTGGGTCTGTATCCAACAGCGTATTGTTGGGGGGTAAAATAGGGCTTCAAATGGGCAAGACCTGGTTTGAGGTGCTTGCCATTATCCAAATGTGATTCCACCTCTAATGTGTTTAGATGTCTTGGATCTAATCTATTTGGATCCTAGTGTATATAGGTTGGATCTGATCTATACGGAACCTAGTGTAAATGGGAAAGTTTGGATCCGACACATTAGACTCAAATCTCGATGTCAATCGAATCTTATTTACTTCTCAACCTCAAATCAGATCCAGTTTCGAATCATCAGTTGGATCAAAAAAAAAAAAAAAAACCATTTATTTAGGTGCCCCTGATTGGAAAGTCCATGCTTCTGAGCCCTGCTACAAAATTTGACTACCTTCAAAATTTTGAATGCAAAAAGGCGAAATCTGAAATTCGAGTGCTTGATGAACCATGGATGTAAGATGTATTTTTTCCCCACATCTGACCCTTGGATTTCAAATCTAAAGTAATGATTGTTGAATATGATATGAAATTTCCCTGTAAGGAAATTAGGTGTGATTTGTTGGATCTTCGAAACCGATCCTGATTCATGTGGTAAAAGTTAAAACTGCATCCCGAATTAGAATCTAATAGAGTTTACTGAATCTGACTACATAGATCAGATCCAGAGTCAGGTCTAGGGATGGACTCAGAAATTTTTCATGAGAAAGGGGTGAATCAAAGTTTCTAAAATTTTGACACAGGCCGAAATATCATTTTTAAAAAAATTTAAGTTCACATGTAAGCTTTTTTTTTTTTTTTTTTTTTTTTTTTTTTTTTTTTTTTTGAGGTGAGGCGAGGACCCATGCAGACCTCCTGATAGGACGGATCCTGCGGGCTCCTAGGGTGGCCCGTATCACCTTCCTTGGCTCTGCTCTGGCAAGGTCGACTATTGGATACCTCCTACCGTTTATTTATATTTATGTCCCTAGTTGCGGCTGTCTGTCATGTCATATGCAGTGGACTCCCCACTATGCACTAACTGGATCGAAGGTGAAGTATCTGATCAGATCGATCGAACTAAATGCAACCGTATGGCCACTCTGTTAATTGACAACAACTACACATATAATAGATTATCAGATGGAAAATCTTATTCTAAATCTTGTATGAGGATTTAGAGACAAATGTTGTTACATCCAGATCCGGTTAGTGCTGAGATTTAGCTTGGTTAGTTAACAAAATGAGCAATCGAAGTTCAGATAAGATACTGGATTCCACAACACCGTAATCCAAAACTGGAAACTGTGGTTCCACACGTAAAATCACAGGATAGATGGAACCAAAAAATCTTTGTGTCCCTCTCGCTCATAGCAGTCACTTCGTAAAAAGCTACCATGTATGAAATGTGGAAAAAGTAACTACGAGTAAGTGAACGTAGAGTCGCGCGGGGGCGAGTAAGTGAATACTCGTCGTCAAGTAGGGCGATGGTCGGCCGCCTTACGTAATGACATATAGTCGTCAATTAGCTTCGGCTGGGGACTTGCTATCAAGGGAAGTCTACCCCCCACCCAGATTTCGCATGAAAGTATATAGTCGCTTGGAAGAATGACGATGTTCTGATAGGGCCTCATGGCCACGGCTTGCTGATGGCCTACTATGAAATAAACCTGGGTGATGGTGCGCCGAGTGCGTAACACTCCTCTTCTAGTCTACAGTCCCAAAAGATTGATGAACGCTTCCGATAAAATAAGAGAGAGTTAGGCTGGATGAAGAATTTGGAAAGCTTTCGGCACCGCGCGGGCCAAAGAAGGCTTGAAAAAGTCGGCCCGTGACACTTATTCTCTTTTTTTTTTTTTAATCTTCCCAGGCTTTTGTGACGATAGGGCACCCTAATTGCGAATAGATACTTTAAAAAACGGCGATACATTTGGGGGATATTTGCGTTAAAAAAAAATACTCAAACAAAGAGGAAAAAAACCGTGGTAGTGGAGCTCCACCGCCACGATTTGAACTACCACTATGTTTTTTTTTCATTTGGGTAACTTCCGCATAAATGCCTCGCACGTTAAAAGAAAGAAACGTTTGTTTATAAATGGAAATACGCGCGAAGACATTTCAGGAACATAATAAAAGGGAGGAAAGGCACGCCCACACACTTTCGGAAGCATCTTCCCTTCCCCGAAATCCTAGGTGAAATTAAAGTTAAAGATTTCAAATTTTAAGTTCCTTTTTTAAAACTTTTTTACCCTTTTAAACTTGGGAGGCTGAACACCTTTGAAATTATCAGGCGAGTGGGTTTAACTTTTTTGTCAACGCCCACTGAAGCAAACAACGAAACTAAACTGAAGAGCGAAACTAAAGGCGTATCAATTACTGGTTGAAAATCAACATCTCCAACTATCAATCTCGCAAAGCCATTGGCTCAATCAATTGTGCCAAATTTAAGGAGATCATTGGCAATAAGAACACTAACGCATGTTACGAGAAATTCCCTAATAAAAAAAAGTCGCAAAACAAAAATAAAAAGACAAAATATACAATACAATGTACAGTAAAACAAAATAAGAAGAGTGGAAAGAGAGTGGGGAGTCGGAGCGGGACAATCACCCAGTCACAAACGAAGGACGACATAGTAGCCACATAGCAAAATGAACATCCCCCTGGACAAGACGAACAATAGATTCCGACGAAGAAAATGTGTCTTGAATACTCTGTTATTCCGCTCTTTTCAAATGCGTCATCAAGCTGAAATGAGTCACAACCTCCATACATGACCCCAAAAAACTGCTAGACGAAGAGAATGACAGAAAAAAAAAAGACGAATGAAGGATGGATCCGAAAGACTACTAATACTCATGTTACATGAATCTATGTCAAATGTCAAATATTTGAATGAAAGATTGTGAAAGATTCAATAACATACTAGCAGCACCCCTTTTAAGGCCATTAAAAAGGTGCAATTGAGCCGGGGGTCGTTGGTGATGGACAGTTGTGGTGCCGGTTTTATTTTCAAGTTTTAAAACTGGAAAATAAATATTTTTTTAAATGCAAATGTGCTGTTGCTAATAAAGGTAGATTTTGAGACGAAAGCAAATTCCGGAAACGGGAGCTTAAATAGACCGTTACGACGAGTTACGGTTCCCACTAAAGAGAATTGGGTTTCGGATTTTCCGCTTCGGATTATCTTTCTTTCGTTTGAGAGGGAAGAGGTGAGAGAGAGAGGATGGGGTTCGGGTCGTTTCTCAACCGCTGCAAAAGTTCGAAGTCGCCGCAGCAGCAGCAGCCGCCCACGGCGGAGAGTTCGTCGTCCGAGCAACCGGAGAGCTACGAGAAGGAGCTGGAGAGGGTCTTCCGGCGGTTCGACGCCAACGGAGATGGAAAGATAACGTGGGCGGAGCTGGGGTGGATCATGTCGAAACTGGGACAGCAGGCGACGGCGAAGGAGCTGCAGGAGATGGTCCGGCAGGTGGACTCCGACGGCGACGGCAGCATCTCCCTCGACGAGTTCATCGAGCTCAACACCAAGGGTGTCGACTCCAGCGCCGCCCTCGATGACATCCGCAGCGCCTTCTCCCTCTACGACGTCGACCGAGACGGCTTCATCTCCTGCAAGGAGCTCCACAAGTTCCTCCGCAAGATCGGTGAGTCCACGACCATGGACGAATGCCGGAGGATGATCGGCGGCGTGGACAAAGACGGGGATGGCCTGATCGATTTCGAGGAGTTCAAGGCCATGATGACTTCCCGCTTTAGTGCGTGATATCGTGGAACTAGCTAATCTCTTTCTTCTGTCCTGCTTGGTGGATTGAACAAGCATTTCTCGTCAAATGTAAATTGTTCGTCTCTAGTGCTTTTGTTTCTTCTGTTCAGACAACGGGGAGACGGCAGATCAAAAAAAAAAAATGGTCTGAAGATTTCATGGCGTCTTGTTTCAACTTGAACTTACTAATTGATATTGTTCTTGATCAACTGATAGGGTCAACGAGTAGGACTCTCTCTTCTTCTGTTGTTTTTGGGTGCTATTTGGGGTTTTATCTGCTGGACATTGTAGTGTTTCCGCAGCAAGCCTGCAGGAAGATAGTGTTTAATTTTCTAATGAAGCTTCTTATGGTTGGTGCTTTTTGGGAATGTATGCCGCCGATGACACTTCTGCATATTTAAGTTGTCCAGTAAAAAAAGCGTTGAAGTGTTTGATCGCATTAGTTTCTTTCACTTCTTCCATGTGTAGGGAGCAACTATGGTACCGATCTATTGCTTTAGAGTTGAAATGTAGATTTATCTCTTTGAAAAAGAAAGAAAAAGAGAGAATGGGGTTGACCATCAATTTTGTTTTTCTTTGATGAACCTGAGAAAAAATATCTCTGAAAAGTTGGCAACTCTAAATTTTAAAAGTTATACCTTGGCAGGACATGAAAATTAAATTTTCACCTGAATGCAGGGCTTCCAAATCCAGAGACTAGTCCAAAAGACAAACAAAGGAAAATATGCATGGAAAACGAAATGGATGGTAGATAAATGTAGGTTCTGTAAGTTCTGTGTTGTTGGGGCACCCAAAATCAACTTCTGTTCCCGGGCCTTGAGCTTCAAGCAAGAATGAAGTGGCGCTTTCTGATAAATGACTAAAGAAAAAGTGACATTCATGTGAGGGCTGAATGTGCATGGCAATACACCAAATTAAGATCTGATATAGGACCGAATCGTTTTAAAAATAAGCAGATAGGAAAAAGAATTTGACATCCGAAAAACAAATTGGATGGGGTTCATATTCAAGAAACTTCTCAAATCATATTCAGATTCGGTTTAGGATTTAAATCAATATACAATCGGATACAGATTAAGGAAAGGTTTAGTTTAATTTTTTTAAATGAATACCTCATATGTAATGCCCATATATTTTCAAAGTAATATTCTATCTGGTATTGGATTTCTCACAAATATATGAAAAGAAACAGATGACTGCAAATTAATTCTATAAGACGAAAAAATTGCAAAAGATACAAACCTGGGATTTGCTCAACAAAGTATGTCCAAGAAGTAAATTATATAGCAAGAAAGACCCCCCAACATTTTAGCTTTTATGCTGACACAAATTCATCAAACCAGGCGCTTAGGTTTCATGCTTCCTATTTGTTAAGCACCGGAAAAGGGGTGTTGGGCATTTCAGAACAACTTCCTTCCTGCCTTCACCTTTTAAAGGCGCCAAGGCAACTTCTATCACCTTTCCTCGATCTAATTTCATTCACTTGCACCTTTTTACAGTCACAACTTTGGCAGGGACAAGATAGTGTTGTTGATTATGCAATCAAGCCGGACCCACTCTCCTATTGGTGATCAGAGAGATGCCAATTGGATCTCTAGATTTGATCCAACTAATAATTGGTGAGCTTCAGATTCTGACCCAGTCAGCTACTCGAACTACCTTCTTGTAAAAGAATTATGTAACAACCCGATCCACTCCTGGGCTCGGGTTCCTGGTTTGGCAGATCCCAACCCGCCCCCTAACAGTTTCGGCTCCAAACATAAAAAGGCTAGGAACCAGGACAATCATCTCATTAATGGCCCCCTTTATAAGAAGATCTCTCACAATCTTCGATACATGACTAAACTTCTGGAGTGTTACAAATTAGATCCAATTAAACCGATCGAACTTGATATATTATGATCTCCTTGCAATGCACATACATACGGAGACTACAGAATTGAGTCAAATATACACAATGATGGCAAATGGCAATTATTCTTAGTGAAACTCGCTTTAGTTTCAAATATCCAGCTAACAAAAATTAGCTCGTCAGAGTTTAATGTGACTTAACCGGATTTATATGTGCATCAACCTTAATCTGCTGGTGAATTAGAATTCGATTACTAACCATGCGGTTCTTGCTACCAAATCAAACCAACCGACTTCAGGTTCAAATGGGCAGGGGTGTTGGATTTAGAATCTGATCCATTTACATTCTGGCTGGCGATCCACGCGGCCTCTTTATTGCTGATTGATCTTCACGCAGAACAAACATAAATCCACGGTGGTGATTCGAGAACACGAAAAATAAGTTATTTGGCATGCCACTTTATCTGCTCTCCAAGAACTTTAACTTTGAAAGAAGGAAAGGAAGAAAGCATGCCATGCCGGGAGCCATGTCTAAAATTAAAAAAAGCCAACTATGCTTTACTTTTACCAACGAAAAAGAAGAAGATAGATCAAAACCTTTGATCAAGTCATCTCTCAAACAAACTCGACCTTTTCCCAACTTTACGCACTTTCTGGATGACCTTCTCGCCCGAGGGAAAGACGCTTGAAATTTGAAGACTCAAAAGGAGGCATCCACCATGGTCATTATTCTTTTGCGACTACCCACTTTGTCAACAACCGGTTCAGCTTTATGTATAGCAGGGAGGGAAGAAACAGCCCAACAAATGCTAAAGCCTGACAGCAGGCAGAGATACTATAAACTATAAATGGGGTTGGACTTTCGAATCCATCGAATGCATTGTAAATCAGATCAGGACCCGGTCAAGTACACATCAGTATTGGTGACATGAACTTCAAGACCCGGCTAGTTAGGTTTGATTTCACAGTTGGATTCAGACCAGATTAATTTCCTTAACAACCAAACACTGGATCAAACGAGCAGAGGATCCACAGTTAGATGCAACCAGTTTGAGGCATCGTGATCTTGGACTCAAACACGCTAAGAGCTTAGGTATTGCACCGATGCAAGAGATGACTCAAATGTTTTATTTCGTATTCCAATCATGGAAATACAAGAGAGATGACTTGATTTCCTACTCCACGATTTCCGCCTCATTCATGTTCACCATTAAGGATGAGCTGACATATTTTTTGTATTTTTCTTACGCATCTCTTTTTATGTGGACCTCACTTCTTATAAAATTATTTTTGTCATTTTCCTTTCTGCCTCATGTGACAGGTTTGACTGACCAGCTAAAGATATGAAAGTTCCTTCTAGGTGCTCCTGATAATGTGGCACTTGTTAGATGACCCTAAGTCGTCATAGTGCGGGCCCCTTGCTGACATGGCATCCACCTTAGTCTGGTGAGGAACAGTTTTGTTGACTAATTTGACCACTGTGGGTGGACTGGTGCAGTTATAGGCAAAGCTGCACACCAAGAGAAGCACAGCTTTGAATGCCTTTTTTAGCATGAAAGGACTTTTGGGGGAATGAGATAAAAAATCATATAAAGATTGTTATACTAACTTATGTAAAATGATATGGAATTGGTGTATATATGTAATACATCATACTGACTTGCTAGGCAATTAAGCAAAGCAAACAATTTCTAAAGCTAAGTATGTTGCTGCTGTACTGGACTGCCCTAGTAACATGAAGCAGATGGCTTGTGTTCAGTAACATGTTGAACGGAGTTGAGTTTACCGGATCGATTGTTCAAGATGCTAGCAACTTGCTACAACTGTCTATAACTATGAGAGTCATACATCCCATGAAACACTTTTAATTAAGTGAAACCACCAGAATCCAGATGATACATTAAACTAAAAAAAAAAACAAGTGGGGTGGGAAAACAAGTTACAGAAGTGCAACACGAACGCAAACGAACAAGAAAACAAAAGAAAAGAAAAAAAGTAGAAAGATCAGGCACAGTTCCGATGACAGGACCAATATGAGGTTCTTATTAATCATTTAATTTTTCATCACCAAGAACTAGTGCCGATCGATTTTATTCAATGGTTTGCACTGCCCCTTCCCAGGAGCCACACACTAAAAGGAGAAGCAATAGGCGGCCAAGGCATCCGATCCTGATGGAGAACCTGTCGCCGATCGAGCTCGCGACTTTCAACAGGGAGGCATGTATGGTGGTGGTGGCAACATGCTCGTCTCGTTCGTTGGACCGTTCTTTGTGATGAAGACTGCAATCATTCCCCAAGAGAAATGGCGCTCCAAGTGACAATGCATCAGCCAGACACCTGCATTCCATACAAGACGAACAGGGTTTTCTCTTCACAACCGTTACTGAGTATCCAAACTAAAACCGCTAGGAATTAATGAAGAGTGCAACTGAGAAAAAAAGGAAGTGAAGCTATATATCTTGTGATGCAGAGAAGACTCTAACCTGGGTTGACAGCTCTGAACCTCACGGCCACCCATCCGGCCGCCGGAACCCCCACGGTGTTCTCGTATGGCGGGTCGACCAAGTTGAACTTCTTGGGGTCATTCTCCGGGTCAAAGTTGCCGAAATCCCGGGCCATGACGAAGAAGCTGTGGCCGTGCAGGTGCAGCGGGTGATTGATTTCGCCGTTGAGGCTTGTCCCCTGCATCACCAGCTCCACCGTATCGTTGTATTCCAGCTCCACCACCTTCGTCCCCGTCGTCGTAAACTCGTCATCATTCGTGAAGTTCGTGTACGTGAAGTTGAAGACCTTAGTGAAGGGGGGGAAGTCAGGGGTGTAGACGCCCGAGATGTTCTTATAGTACGCTTGGAGTATGTCTGTCGACGGCAACTGAAAGGAGACGTTGTTGATGCTGGCGGCAAGCTTCGGGTTGTTGGAGCACGTCTCGCAGGACAGGTAGTTGATGGCGAAGGCGAAGGCCAACCTTTTGGTGACATTCAGGGGGACGCTTATGGAGTGGTTCGCATCCACCATGCTCCTCTGCCTCTTCACGAAGTCCATCACCGCCTGCGAGTCGCTGAAGGCCGGCAAGGTCGGGAAAGGCGTTGTTGAAGTGGTGTTGGTTCCTTCGTAGCCCGTATATTCCACGATCGCCGTCGTCGTTGTGTTGTCGAAGACCAGACGGGTGTCAGCATTGTAGGGCTTAGCAGCCACGTAGTAGAGGCCCGGCGTCTGGTCGGCAGTGATCAGGACATCCATCCCTTGGCCCGGAGTTATGCAGATGTACTCCACGGATTCGTTGCTAACGTAGGCGCCGTCGCGGCCGACGAGCGTGATGTTGTGGTTCGCGACGGCGAAGAAATGGCCGTAGGCCAGCGCAGCATTGATCACGCGAAGCATGTAGCTCTTGCCTGGCTCCACATGGAATCTAGTCGTATCTGCAGTTCATTTTTTTTTTCCCCATAGCTTGAAGTCACGATCAGTTTTTTCATAACGAAAGAGAAGTGGTGTGCAGTTCCAGGGAGAAGTGAGAATTCGCTGAATGTAACACATCTGTAGAGATCAGTATATGAGGATCATCGCCGCCTATTGGGCGATTCTAGCTGTGTTTGATTACTTCAAATTCTAAAGTCACGAATCTTGCTTTTACTAATGTGGCAAAAAGTCCATACTAAAATTCGTGATTGATCAAACTATATAAAGATCTTAATTGAGATATAGCATCCATACTTTAGATTTCAATGTACTTCTTAAATTAGTAAACCATAACATTAACTTTTTTTTTTTTGCTTTGTTCATTATATCCATATTTAAGGGGTGCATTTGGGTAATACTCCAAAAGGACCAAAACCATTTTTTTGAGGTAAAAAATGGTTTTCCTTCCAAAATACAATTTCATGGGAGTTTGGATGACACAAAAAATGAGTTTTGCCAAATCTCATTTTTGACAAAAACTGCTTTCTAAAAGGGATAGCCTGGTACCCTCATGTTAATCACAAGATAACGTGCTTTGTTCATACTACCTAAACGCACAAACAAAACTGATAAAAAACCCAAAGTTTTTAAAAAATAGTTTTCACAAAGTAATTTTTTAAAGTCAGCCAGCGAACGCTTTATAAGGACTTTTCTTGTTTTCTTTTGTTTTGTTTTTTCATTAGCAGAAGGTCCAAGTTGGTTATATGAGTCATATTGGTGCACTAAATTTTGTTGCGCTAGTATGGTTAATGATAAAAGCTCATTCACACATAAAAAGACAAGTTTTTGGTATCATAAAAATGAAAATAAAAAAGTGAAAAAAGAGATTTTTTTTTTCAAATTACAAAAACATCGCCCTTCTTTTAAGCGGCACACACAACCTTTACTAACGGAGGTTATCTATGGACATGGGTGCATAATGACCAAAATTACCTCTGATCAAGTTTGAAAAAGAGATTTTTAAAAGGATAAAAAGGGTTATAAAAAAGTTAAAAAAACTAAAATATACATTTTTTTTATAAAAAAATCTAAAAATACATCAATGTCCTTTTTTTAGTGTATGTTTGTTGCATGCACAAACTCACCCAACTCAATATTGACTCTGACTCTAAGGCTATGTTTGATAACCTCAAAAAGATCTATGGGGGCTATGGGGATCTTAAAATCATATATATATATATATATATATATATATATAAAATGTTTGTCGTCCAAACACCTCACATTAAGAACCTGCTTATATGTCCTATACTGGCCCACGAATTTTTTCGTGCGTCAATCATGAAAATATAACCGCTTCAAATCGGAAAAGAAAACTTTTTGTGAGTGCAAGAATAAAAAATCGAAAAAAAGTGATAGGACTAAAAGGACATTCCTTCTCAAAAAATTACAAAATAATAAAAAAAAAAAATCCCCTGCTCTTACAGCGTGTATCAACAGTGCATGCAACTCATTCCCCACATGATGAAGAAGAAGATGATGAAGAAGAAGAAGGGAAAACAAATCGTGGGTGTTTCACTAAGAAAAAGCACTGGAAGCTCACGTTCTTTGGAACAGTTGTATTGATCCCCGGGCTGGCCGTTGATCATGTAAGCATCCGATTCGTTGAATCCCCCTCCGCTGGCGACTCCCTCCTCCAGCACCTGCATTACGTCGCCCTTCCACCATTCGCCTGCGCAACAATCACATGGCAATCAGTACCACGACATTCAATAACTTGAAATGTTTCATTTTTATGCACCGGCAATTAATTTGTCCTCTTTCATTGTTTCTGAAACTCTACCTACCAGCACCTTTGCATTCTTTCCCTAAGGACTTCTGTAGTCAGTGTCTGATGGCTAACAGTACAATTATTATGGCATTGCTTCTAAGGCTTTTGCCATTTCACTTTCGTCTTTTCCTGATGGGAATCTTTTCGACCCACCAATCCCTTTCATGGAGGTTTAGTTCGCGATTGGCAGCTGCCTCATCGCCTAGCTAGTTACAGAGCAGTTGTTGGCATCGACAATTCATGATTTGTACAATTGGAGTCTGCTATCTCAGGAGGTGTATGAGGCTGAACCGAAAGGTGGAACTTATTCTTCTTATCAACATAGAGAAAGGTTACACAGGGAGCTTAATTATCTTGACGTTGGTAGTACTTTAAGGATGGTATTGCGCACTAGCTAATTGTGCAACACTAACTTAGGTACTTCTATTTCAAATTATCTATAATCCCAACTCGCCCTTTAGTGGTTTTGGTTTTAACTTAAAAAAGGTAAGAACTAACACAATTTAACTACTTAAACAGCCATCTTTATAAGTCCTCTAATTATCTTCCATGTTACGTCATCAACTTAGCTGCTGGTGGAAACGACTGGAATATATTGAAAAGAGAGATAGAGATATTACTGATAATGACTAGGTATTCTTTATAAGGAGTGGGGTAAGGATACAGGACTCCTTTCGGCGGATAGACGACGATGGCACCATGAATGGTTGCTCTGGACCAGTCGCTGTGGGCATGGTACCAAATGGTCCCTTCTTCTTCGCTGAAAATCAGGGTGTATGTGAAGTTGTAGCTTGGACGAATGCCACACATGGTGATGTATTCTGGCCCGTCCGACCAAGGGTTCCTCGGTTGCCTCAGTCCATGCCTGCACACAAGAAAAAGAGAGAGAGAGTCTTTAATGAACATATGGCTGCCACATATCCTCCACCTGACCTTCATCAGACATCTACTATTTCTTATCAATCAACAAACTATATGGTTGCATAGAGAAGGGGAATCGATGGTACTGAATTGTTTCAGAAACAGATGAAAACTAAGTTGGTAGGGCAGAACTTTAAATTGTTTCTGTGCAAGCCCACAAATGGAGTTTAACATTTCAAGGTCGCAATCCACACATTCGGATCTGATTTCCTGTTTGCATTTAGCTGATCTGGTTCTTATCGGTTTACACCGGCAGCTACTAATCTGGAATCCATGATTCGGAAGGTCAGAGAAACCATAGCCTGCCATCTCTGAAACTTAGGCCGGGCAGGGACGTGACGCAGAGATATTCTCAAGACAAAGCAACCATAAAAAAAAAAAAAAAGACCCAGAGGGATGTGTTACCAGTGGATGGTAATGTTATATTTGGCGAGGTTACGCACATTCACTGTTACCACGTCACCTCTGCGGGCAAACAGGGTCGGGCCAGGGAATAATCCATTGATTGTGATGATCGTCTTGGTCGAGCAGAGCCTTGTATAATTGGCTTCTGTGACCTGCAATCAGCATGATATTATGTTACACAGTCACAGGTTGAGCTTTCACAGCAGTGGGTCTCTCCCTGAAAGCTGTTCTAAGAAAGATCAAGAAACTATAGTTCAAAACAACTCAAACAACTCCCTTTTTATCTTTTTTGTCATGAATGCTTACAGTTAAACATCTAATAGCAAAAATTTAGAAAGAATTGTTTAAGTTGTCGTGAGCACATAGATGCACCGATCTCGTTTGGTTTACTAGATCTACCGACTGGTCAAAAAAGGAGATTTAGGGATCTGTCAACTCAAAAAGGTTAAGATCTACAAATACAATAGACAAAGTGCCATCTTTTTTCTTCTAACCAATGTAAAGGGACTTTAAAATAGCAGAACGGGAATCAAGAAGGGCACAGCTGCCGGCCTTCTGGGTTTTCAAAAATTTTAAAAAGTATACTAACTTTTTTGGAAAAATTGCTTAGAATTCGTAAAGAACACCACCCCTATCCAAGAAATTGAAAAAAATATATCAGTGAGCCATCCATGACTTTTTTTTTTAACTCGAAAAATAATGTAAGTTGTTTACATTAAGGTCAAATTCAAAATTTACCAAGTTATATATCTATTAACCCTGCTCGATCGAACGGACCCTGAGGGTCATCCCATCTTTTTGTTTTTGTTTTTTTCTCAAGCTCCACCTCGTGGCCCGAAAAATGCCCAGCTAAGGTAAATTAAGTGAGTGGAAAGCACCAAAACCATCGTACCATGACTATTAATTATTTGCTCTAAACAACGACAAGGTCGACAGAAAAATGCAAGCAGAAGGGACGCTGAACCGACGAATATTCGCGGTGCAGTTCTTCCTCTCCAGCTAGAATAAAGAAGAAAGACCTCTTTATCACGAAACGCAAGCAAGAAGAAAATGCAAATTAATGAAAACGTACTTCAAATTTGGAAGCAAATGGGACCTTCCAAACAAAAAAAAAAGGAGGTGAAGATGGATCTACATGTTACACGTTAGATCCCTCTCACCCAGCAGCCCGAAAATGTTCATATGTACAATCTGATGTTCGATAAATGATGCAAGTATTCATGCTTCGTACTTTTTCCTTGTTCTTTTTTTAAATCTGACAGAACAGATGCAGTCGAAATTCCAGAAAATATTTTAAAAAATCAAAATTTGATGCATATACTGATGAAATTTTATAACCCAGAGAAAACCTAAAACCGTTGACCTTTGAATTCATTAAAAACTTGAACCACATCCAACTGTGGTCTGTCTGTTAGCGTGTTCAAGATCAACCTCTCTCTCTCTCTCTCTCTCTCTCTCTCTCTCTCTCTCTCTGTGGATAGAGCCAGAGAGTGTCCGCCGGCAGCCCCAATGGAAAAATATTCGGTCAATCGCAGACGGGGTGAAAGAACCACATGTTCCCTCCTATTCTTTTGGAATTCAAATCCCAAAGGAAAATTTTCCGAGTCCCTTGCATGCAAGAACTCATCGCCCATTCTGCACAAGGCCAGTACCTGCTTTAGTGCCAAATGTGTTCATCAAACGATGATAAACAGAGACTCCATGCTGCACTAAAGTTTCGTCGTAATCATGCTGACTTCAACAAATAGAATTATATGAAACCAACACCGACAAGCTTCTCCTTTGAAATTTCGACTGAAAGGAAACAAAGAATCATATTTATCCCAGATCTATTTTTCTTGTAAAACTGCAACTTATACTTCTCACAAAGGGAGGAACCGGGATCTGTTGCAGAGACTCGACAAGTCTTTAATAAGAAGCTTGATTTGTCAAGTAGCACGTCGCTCTCCCCCTCTCTGGCGTTATGAATCTGTAACTTACGAAAAAAATTCCATAGAAGAATTTGTGTTTACGAGAGGAAAGAAAGAAACAACGGACGTGCAGGCCTTGTTTTTCTACAGACTGACTTTGTTTTTTCCTCACTTACAAAACAAGCAAAAGGCGGACGATTAGATGAAACTCACATTCCATTCATAATGGTAAAGTCCCGCGGAAGCCAGAGACAGGAACAGAGAGAATGAGAGAAGAAATCCCAAGATATTCACCGCCACCATGGCCATTTTGTATCTCCTCTTGCTTGAATGCCTGCCTTCCAGTAAGGCAGGGACCTCTATATAAAGAGCTGCCCTCTGTAAGCTCCATCCGGTCTCTTCGGTCGCGCGCCTTGCATACCGTGAACAATCATTTACGTTGCAGTAACACTTTTCTCCTCAAATAAAGAACCATGAAAAGTCTTCGGAAAAAAGACAATCGAAAGTTACAACTTGCAGGAATGCGTCACCCCACATGTTGAACGTGCCAAGCTCGGGAGAGCTGTACATTTGTTTCTTTCTTCTCAGGCAAAAAAATTTTACTGTTCCATAGGTACAGTTACTCACTCGAGCTTCGAATCAATAAGGCGCCTTGCCAAACTCGGGAAATTGAAATTCTGAAAACTCAATGAAACAAATTCTCTCTTTCAGACGTACACACCCACTGTTTGCTCATGTTTTTACTATACATGAAGTTGGGCAGCTTCTGTGAACAAGTTCCTTTAACCGCACATATACTTACTGAATGCAAACTTCATTGAAACTAAATGACCTTGAGATATTTCTGCATGGCTCTTTTCTCCTGTTGTAAGCATAGTTCATAGATTGTGAAACTGCCATTAATATTGGTGCATGCATGTTGCAGATGGTTAAAGCGGATCGAGAAAGCCATTTTTGCTCAAATTGATCAGCTCGTGAAATTCTATCAATGTAGACAAGGAGAAGGGTTTACTCTTCTTCTTCTTCTTCTTTTTTTTTTTTTTTTTAATATGGGGATTCGAGCACCTTCTTTTGGACCCCCATTCCAGCGTTTCAATCTGCAACTGTCAGGAAATGTTAATTAAATATTGTACGTCCTCATCAATGGCATCTACGAAGACTTGCTTTCCCCTACCTACCTTCGCCGTTTTCACATTGAAACTGAGATTATATATAATCCCAGAGAATATATATAAAGTCACGTCTAATTAGAGTTTGGCAATATAAATTAAATTAATAATAGAAATTAATTTTGATTTCGTTTTTTTTTTCTTGAATCAATATGAAACGACCCAAAAAAAAAGGAGGCTAAATGGTTGGTTGCATACAATGGAAGGTGGACTATTTATTGAAGGTTGCATATAATGTTGTTGAGATTTACAGAACATGGGAACTAATTTCAAAGTAATTCAAAATATCTATTAAAGCACAATAAAGGGTTATTATATGTTATTGTTCCATGTACTTGGCACAAAAATTAAGGCCTAAATAAATTAAGGCAGAAATAGCAAGAAATTGTCAATGTGATGGAACAACTTTAAAAGTGTAGGGAGATTTCAAAATATAAAAGATGTATAGGGTGAGAGCAGGAATTTTTTTTTTAAATTGAAAAAATCAAATTTTTTAAGTTTTGCTCGACCCGTTGCTCCTTTTGACCCGACCCTAGAAAAAATTAAGGCTCCACCCTGTCTGAGGTAGAGTGATGGTAAAATAATGTCGTGGGTCACCGTTTTTTAGCGAAAGAAAAAGGTCGTTGAAGGCCTTCTCAAAATAAGATGAAAAAAGAAATCAGAAAAATGTCATGATCGGCGACGGCTTAGAACGAATATTCTCTTGTTTGAATTGAATTATGCAAAACAACAAGATGGTCCGTCCATTTAAATTAATTCTCTCGTCTAGGAAGGAACTGGAGATAAGATATTCATATCCAATAATACCACATCACATAAATAAGGTTTTCGAAACTAAAACGCGCCAGCGAAGTTTGTTTTATCAAGCTTTTACAAGTGCAAAGCGTTGATGTTCACACAGAACAAGCAAATTAAGAGAAAGTCATGTGGGGATAACATTCAAGACACCGAAAAGGATAATATTAGGGGATAATTAGTTAGATTGAAACTTCGGCTCACTAACCGTGGGGCCGGAGCTAGAAATTTTCCTATGAAAGGGGCCGAATTGAGTAAAAACTTAGCAAACTAAAATCTCTCATCCATGACACATTTATATGGTTGAACCAAGTTAAATTTAAATGATTCAACTCTTTTATCGACGTGTTTATAAATGAGTCGAGCTGAGTCAAATTTTATGAGTGAATTCGAGTCCAGTTTGAGTTGGCTTTATTTTTCAAAAAAAAATTAAAAAATCTATGACTATTTTTTCCCAGGCATATACCATGTAAATTCTTTATTTTTTTACATGAGACAAATTAATCTTTTTTGAAAATTATTACTCAAAAAGAAAACGTCAAGTAGCCATGGCCCATGCCCGCTCCCCAATCTTAGTGGTACGTAGAAACACGTGGCACCTCTTTGACCATCGCTTTGGCAAGCACGCCACGTGTTTTTGATTAATTGCAAGAGAAATTATTGCCAAGGCAATGACCACGTGACACTAAAAGTCACCACTAAGGACGAAACAGCTTATGTGCACAAAAAACTGTACGACTAAAATATATTTGAAAAAAAAAATAAAGATTTTTAAAAAGAGAAAAAGATGGTTATAAAAATGATTATCAAAATCTCAAAAGTTTAAAATATTCATTTTTTATAAAAAATTTAAATGCCTCAAACTCTTTTTTTTTTTTTTTTTCTTTAAGGGGCCGTTTGATGGCCTGGAAAAAAATTTCTGGAAATATATTGCTGGAAATATAAGAAATGGAAAAATTGAATGAGAAAAATTTTTCCGATTCCAATTATGGTGTGTGTGTGATGACTCAGAAATATATTTCCAATTCTATATTTCTAAGTTTGATAGTACAGAAATATATTTTCAGAAATTTAATTCTTAGTTTGATAATAAGGAAACATTTATCCAGATTTATAAAAATATGGCAACAACATGGTTATGCATGTATGGACGTATAAATCGGGTATAATCGCCCACACAATCGATTAGAACAATTCAAAGATGAATGCTGCTTATTAGATTTTGAAAGATAGCACTGAGCAAGTTTCTAATTGAGAAAGAAATAACAAATTCCTACCATATTGGAAGCAGCTTAGGAACCTAGGTATACAACTACAGGAATAAGCAAGAAAGGTTTTGTGGAAGCCAAAGAAATACATATTTACCTCGACGGCAACCATTCAGAGTGAAAGTTCCATTGATCATGCATCAAACTGATCAAGGGCGAGATAACTACAACAACTTTACTGGTAAGTAAAGCTGGAAGCTGGAAGCAAAGATATTTTCCTACATATATGGCCACTTCGTTAGAACAACTGAAACACCCTTGAAACTAATATCAAGAAAAGCCAAGACATATTAATAGCTGTTATTTTCGCCATTGAAAACATAGAAAATAATAATAGTGGTGAATGTTCCATGTATCATATAGCAATGAAAAGCAAAGCAGAGATAAACAATTTCATGCATCATGTAGCAATGAGCAATCCAACAGTTCCCATTAATTTGCAAGGTTGCAAATGGTTACCCGTTCCAGTCCTGTTGCATTCAACGTGACTATTTCAAAAAGTGAAGAAACTATCAAGCTAGTCAGGCACGGATGCCTTCAAAAATAGCATGCTCTGGACAACTCTAAATGGAAAAAAAAGACTGCTACAACAAAATTGCATTGGAAACGAAAAATTCAAGCCCACGCCAGGGCTTATTAGAATTGCATCTTCAATTTTCTTTTCACACAGAAGAGTTGAGCTTCTGGATTTCAGAAATCGTCACCAGAAGGTCGATGTTTCTAAAGCAGCTGTAGATGCCAATAAAACACCGGTATAAACCTATTAACAATNCATTGAAAAGGCCAACTTAGAGAGGGGAACAAGAGAGAGAATGAGAGAGGGAGAGAGAGACACACACTACCTTGCGAGAGAGAGAGGAACGGGAGGCTCGCGGCTGCACTGTTCGGGTGGAGTGGAGGGAGCGGCTGTGGGACGACGCCGCTGAAGAGGGAGCGCCTGTGAGACGATGAGAAAGAAGAGGGAGCGGCTGTGGGACGACGCCGCTGAAGAGGGAGCGCCTGTGAGACGATGAGAAAGAAGAGGGAGCGGCTGTGGGACGACGCCGCTGAAGAGGGAGCGCCTGTGAGACGATGAGAAAGAAGAGGGAGCGGCTGCGGCACAGGAAGGAAGAGAAGGAAGACGTGAAGAGGGAGCGCTCGCCTGCCCCAACGGGCAAAAATTTTTTTCCGGAAAAATATCTCCGTCTCTCCAGACGGAGAAATTTTCCGGAAAAAATTTCCGGAATTCGACCTTAAAAATTTTGAATTTTTGAATTTTTTTTCCAAGTGAATAGTGCTTTTCCGGCGCATCAAACTAAGTGGTATGAACACAACTTTATCTCCACTAAAGATGCATTTTAATATGTAGATTTAATAATAGCAAATGGGGACAGAAACCTAACGTTCCAATCTGAGTGAGCATTGATCACCTTGAACATTAGATGGTTGAGGCTGTTTGGTTGCAAGATGGGCAGTGGTAAGTGGGGCCTCAGCAGAGTGTCTCATTCTCATACTTCAAAACTTTAATTTAGTGTTGAAACTTTGAGTGAACTTGGATTCAGTTATGTGGGTAACCCCACAAGATCAAAGTTATTGTTTTGTTGTTAATCGTATATGTTGTACATCATAAAAAACAAAAATTTTTTTAGCTCTGCCCTTTTACTTACACCAAATTAGAACCCTAGAAATTTTGATTGCATGCAATCTTTGACGATCTTTCCTTCTAAATCTATTCGCTTCTGTCGGCAAAATCGATTGAAAAAGTTCTTTAAGGATTGTGGGAAATTAAAATTTATCTAGATTTAGCTTTCAATAGACCAACAAACTTACTGGCAATGGACCTCTATGATTCAATTCAATTTCAAATCATCCACATTTTCTTTAATTTGCCGCAGGCTGCGCGTCGTCGCCATCGTTGCGACCGAGTGACCTTGTCGCTTTTCAAGCAGAAAGGCGAGCGCCTCCACCGATTCAAAAGATTAAAAGAAAAGGGAAGAAAAAGGAGAAGCGACGCTTTCGTCTCATTCACTCTGCAATGCATGTGCGACTCTAGTGATAACAGTGCAGGGCAGGAAGCCATTGAACAAACTTTCGAGAACGAAAGGGAGCAGATTCCCGATATCGGTCCCCGCTGCCATGCGGCAAGCAACGATACCCATGCAATTTTAAGCATTTACTGAAGGAAGAAGAAGATGAGAACGGATAGTACAAGACGATGGTGATCAAAGCAGGGGCGGAGGGAGGGGGGCGGCCTAGGCCATGGCCCCATGATGGCCAAAGAAAAAAAAATATATGTACATTGAAAAAAATATAATTTTTTAATTGCATAATGAATTTTTTTTATTTGAATTCAATTTGGCCCTACCAGATTCAGAGGTTGGACTGTCGGCCTGCCCTTGAAGAAAATCCTGGCTCCGCCCCTGGATCAAAGTGACGAGAACTTTGGGGTTGCGCGTATGGACGTATATGAGCCAAGTTGAGCTCGAATTAGGTCAGCTTCTAACTCGATTCGAATTCGATTTATATTGAGCTCGGATTGAGCTCTACTAGAGCTTGATAAAGTCGGTTGATCGGCTTGGATAGACCGTGAGCTTAAGATGACTCGTTTAAACTTTTTTTTTTTTTTTTTTAAAGGTGAGTGATTCATTCCACCACTTCTAAGAAATGAGCTCAGATTGAGCTCCACTAGAGGTTGAGAAAATCATTGATGGGCTTGGATAGACCGTGAGCTTAAGATGATTCTTTTATTACATCACTTCTAAAAGTGCTTACTGAAACATGACAATGATCACTATAGGATTCAAAGGCGAGTGCAGCCTAGTACACTGTCACCCCGGGTGACTCGTTTAAACTTGTTTAAGGAAGAAAAGTTTAAAATCCTACTCATTTGCTGCACTTGCACGAACTTTGCATAATTTCATGTCTTTTATCATTTTTAGACTTTGACTTCAAATATTGATTTACAAAAATACAATTTAAATTTTCTTAGCAATTATCATGTCATGTGGACTTCAGGTGTCGGGCCTGCGCACCATGCTAGCTGCAAAGAAATCGAGTGTGCGCAACAAAGATACACAAATGGGGTTTAGGATATTTTATAAATTTCTTTTTAAAATATATAGTTTTTTGGGACCTTTTAACTTTTTCGTAACACATTTTTATCATTATAAAGGGTACTTGAGTATACACACTTATACTAACCACAGTTGGCCTGATGTGGTTGCACGGTCTTTTGATTAATAGCTAAGCTGCCCTCGTTAAAGAAAAAATGAAGACTTTTGAAAGGATAAATATGCACCAAAACTAAAATGTACATAGATTAAAAAAAAAAAAAACTAAAATACCATTGTCTCATTCTTTCCTTTTTTTCTTTCTTGGATTCATGTGTTACACGACTTACACCGTCATTTTGAGGAAAAGAAATATTATTTCACCTATTATTTTTGTCCTATTGGAGTGTTTTCATCCTCTCTTTCACTTTTTGTCGTTACATAAATTTTAAAAGTTTTAAGTGCCCCCACACATAACATGCTAACATATCCTCTCAAGAGAAAGATTAAAACATCCTTTAAGATACGTGTTGCTTTGCAGTCAATTTCGCAGCTTTATATATAACCAGACTTTCTTTGCGCCTCAATGGTGATTAGAAGGAAGAGATGTGCATTATGTTGTTTGCAGTACTTATAAGTAAGTAAGTGCTCCTTAAAAGATGAAAACTTAAGACTTCTTTGATCATAATTCTGTACATGCACACTGATGAGATCTACAAAGACTAAAACACCGAAACCTACTGTAGAATGGGATGATTTGGATGAACGAAATGTGATTCCTTTAAAACACACTGTCGGCAGCACCTTTTCCTCATGCCAACGCAACGAAAGGATCCAATGATGTTAGCGCTCGTAGCTTTACAGAAGAGGTCCAGCACATGGCGCCGCCCTCATGGGAGGCCTTGCCCTTTTACCTTTTGTAGCTCTCAAGCGTGTCCTACGCCTACGAGAGGGCTTTAAACGAACACAGAAAAAGAAGAAAACAAATGGGAATCTGCATGACACAAGAACATGGGTTTATCGTGGTTGGGTCTGTAAATGACCTCCGTCCTCTCTCGAAAGGGCTTCTTCACACGTCCGCCTTCTCTATGTCTCTCATCTTTACGTCTTCCTTCACAGCTTTCACGCACAACAAGATTGTCTTTCTCGTTACGATTGAATTCTTGAGTTTGATAAAGGCAAATGGGTAGACTTTATTTTCTATTTTGATTACAATCAACTATTGCTGTATTTAAACAATCTTCATTACTGTCACCCGAAGATTGTATACAGCTCAGAAGTGAGCTGCTGCTTGACGCTCAATGCAGCTTGGAGCAAAGGTCAAAAAACCGAGTACTGGACCACAGGTTTCGGCCCAACTGATGTGAAGTAGAAAAACGACAGGCAATTAATCCTTCCTTAGTTATATAATTGTCTCAAGCAAAATGAACATCAATCTTCACATGCTTGAAGAGCTTATGCATAACGGGATATAAGACTAGCACCAAGATTGTTGCACCATAAAATGGGTACAGAAGATAGGAAGCCCCTAAGATCGTGAAGTGAAAAACTGATCCAAGTAAGTTCAGCGGGTCTTATACTTTGCTTTGGTGCTGGACCGTGCAATAGTAGATTGTTTCCAGCAAAATCAATGAAAGTAGATTGAGTCCAAGAAAACTAGCGCCTTTAAAGATCGGGCTCAATCAGCACCAGTAAAAGCATGCAACTGAAGAGGGGAAGATTTACAAATATGAAGCCCATAATGATGGTGAGGATTGAAGAGCACCAACAATACTTTGATGGAGGGTGACGTTGTCCATGGTGGATCCATAATTAGCAGGCAAGGAGGCGGACGTGCACATTAGAAAGGGTTGCATGCAGCTTGCATGTACTCACAGGTGCCGTAAGAAGAATATCGAGTGTATATTTCTGTTGGAAAAAGAAAGAGTCCATCATTAGTGAGTGTGACTTTAATTTGAAGGAAGTAGTAAACTGAGCCAAGATCCTTAAGCACAAATTCTAAATTGAGTTGCTGGGTGAGGCGCTGAAGGCAAGTTGTCGACTTGGTAGTGAGGATGATGTCGTCAACATAAATAAGTATAAAAGCACGAACAAATCCTAAATGAAGCACAAAAAAAGAGGTGTCCACTCGTGACACATGAAACCCAAGGTGATTAAGAAACCTGCTATGATGAGGACAATACCAAGCTCATGGAGCTTGTTTTAATCCATATAAAGTTTTTCGCAGCTTGCAAGCATAGTTGGGATTCTTAGAGTCCCCAAAACCTAAGGGTTGAGTTTACCCAAAAATTGTTTGTCTCTGGTTCATAAAAAATTAGTTCTAATGTTTCACGAATCAGCCCAAATTTTTTGTCTGATTCATGAGACAGTCATAGAATGTCTCCGCAAAATTACTATAAGGAACAAGAACATGAATACTCATTTGATACTTTAATGAGTAGTGGTTGTAAAAGAACAATTCTCCTTCAACTATTATTATTCTCAAGAAGGAAGTATACAAGAAAAATGCTAAACCACTAAAAAAAAACCTTGTCAACGTGTTTGGTTGTATTTGTATCCCATGAATCTATTATAAATATTGAAACCGATTCATGGAATTATGCAGTTTTTCATGAATCTGCCAAATTTTCAGATAGATTCAGCACTAGCAAACAGCCCCATGAGTTAGGATTTATTTGGTAGTTTTGGATTTGAGATCTGGGACTGATCTGAAATCGAGATTAGCTGAAATCCACAGATGAGGAAATAGCGGATTTCACAATTGCGGATTCGAGATCCACATTACGCTATGAAAACCACCTTCATTATCATCATCTCATTTGCTTCTCCCACGTTCACTGGGTCTCCTTTTCCTTCTCCCACGTTTGGAACAGAATGTTTACAGCGAAAGGTTACTCCAAAACTAAAGTATGATTCAGATTTGGATTTGAAATTTCGTCTGGATCCAAGAGTAGTTCTGGTTAATTAGGTATCGTCCAACTGCATCGAACCTGAGAAAATTTAGACCTGACCAGAGGATGTACACCCCTTACATTTGAACGGGTGCAGTGTAAAAGCAGATCTGACTGCAGTAGCATGAAAACGGATCTTGCAAAGTACAATTTTTCATTATCAAGATAGAACGTGACGCTTACCTTCTACTGTGTAGACACATGCATTTTTCACATGCAAACAGTGAACTTTCGATTTGCTTGAATAAAGTAATCGAACTTTTGATCAGCAAAACGTTCCTGGTTTTGTTTAAAAGTTAGGTGAATGATCAGTTCGTTTCGTGTAGCCAAAAGCTACCGAAAATTGCGTCGAGATTCAAAAAAAAAAGTTAAGAGCACAACGCTTAATTTAGAGTCAAGTCCTGATCCGGATTTCAATATTGAGCGATAGAAAATGGCGCTGTCAAGTTAATTTCTTAGTAAAATCATGGCGATCAGTTATATATATGTCATTATAGAAAGCATCTCTATACCCTCCGCCCATGCCAGATGGTAATCAGAGGCTGCCCTTCGGCATTGGAAGAAAATGATGGAAATGCTTTTAATAAAAGACAAATCATGGCCTGGCAGCGCTAGTGGGTGGGTTATGTCCATGTCAAGGGAAAAGAAAACCATCAAAGTTTGGTGACTAAAGAAGGCCATGCATGAGCATACATTCAACGTTTAAAACCATCAAAGTTAGGTGACTAAAGAAGGCCATGCATGAGCATACATTCAACGCTTATAATTCACCTTTTTCTTAGTTTGATTATCATGGAACAGATAGTGCTTTGCACAAAGTAAAAAGGCATCCGAATGGTGCGCTTTATCCGCTGCTTTCTTGAGAAAATATTTGTTTCAAGCGCCCTTCTTATTATGAGTGTGAGTTGCGTGCGCTGGTGCGTGCACGCCACAGACGTTCGTAGAAAGATAAAAGGGATATTTTTGAAATTATTGAAAAAAAATGTCCTTTTTAGTTTTTTTTTTTTTATTTTTCCAATTTTTTTTCTTTACAAAAAGTTTTTTTTTTAATTAAACAATGACATTTTTATCATTAACCATACTGTGCATGAAAATTTTATGCATCTTGCACACCAAACTTGCTTCACCTTCTAATAAGACTGGAACACATGGCAACCATCTTTTTCCTGCACACCAAACTTGCTTCACCTTCTAATAAGACTGGAACACATGGCAACCTATCTTTTTCCTGCAGCCATCATTTATTTGTCGGGCACCACGAGATGCAGACAAGGGAACATGTTCACCACGAGATGCAAACAAGGGAACATGTTGTATCAAACAATTGATGTCAAGGCTCCTATTGGTTTTGGAGCACTGCTCAAGCCAATGGCAGGGGGTTGGTTATTGATTCGACAGTCAGAGCTACAATCCTCCTTTTTACAACCAAAGTGGAACTAATTAGGGCTGGACATCAGGCCGGCCCAGCCCAGGGAAATCTTGGCCCGGGCCAGGCCCAGGCCTGATATCCCGGCCCAATAACTAAACCGGGTTGGGCCCGAGCCTGATAGGGCGGCACGGCCCGGCCCGGCCCGACTCCCGCCCTCGGGCGGTCGGGCTGGCCTCCGCCCTCGCTCCCCTGGCCCCTCCCTCTCTTGCCTTTCCCTCTCTCCCTCTGCTCCCTCTCCCTCCCTCTCCTTCTCTGCAACCTCTCCCTTCCGTCTCCATGTCCCTCTGCTCCTTCTCCCTCTCTGCAACCTCTCCCTTCCGTCTCCCTCTCCCTCTCTGCAACCTCTCCCTCTCCCTTCCGTCTCCCTTGCTCCTTCTCCCTCTCCCTCTCCCCGTCCCTCCCCTCCCTCTCCGCCTGGCCCGCCCACTCTGGCGCTCCCTTTTCCCTCTCCTCCGGACAGTCGGCTCCCCCTTTCCGTCAATGGTCTCCCTCTTCGCTGCGAGCCGGGCTCTGCTCCCTCTCCCCTTCCCTCTCCGCTCCCTCTCCGCCTGGCCCGCCCTCTCCCTTTTCCCTCCCCTCCCTCTCCGCTCAGCAGTCAGCTCCCCCTTTCCGTCTCTTGTCTCCCTCTTCGTTGCGGGCCGGGCCGGGCCTAACTTTGGGTGGCCAGGCCCGGTACCCGGCCCCGCCCGACATATTATCGGGTTGGGCCTAGGCCTGAGCTTCAGGCCCGATGGGCCAACCCGGGCTGGGTCTCAGCGGGCCAGCCTGACCCGATGCCCACCCCTAAAACTAATGTGCTAACTAGTGCGTATTAGAAACCTCACACTAGACACAAATGCAGTTCCTCAAATACTTTCATTTCTGATCATGCTTAAAAGGCATAGCCATTTACCAGCAATTGAAGCATGTCCCTCAATTAACGTTAAAAGACTGACTAATATTGGATTCCTTTTCCTTACATCTATGCAAGCCGTGACTTGACAGGAGCTTCGTTGGCAAAGTTTAACGCTTTCTCAAAAAGGAAAATCCGCCAATGAAATTGAACACAGTATGTCTCCTTATGGGTGTAACGCCCTCTTCAATATTTTATATGTTGGAAACTTAATTGGGTTAGCCATCGCTTCTAACATACGAAATGTGACAAACGCCTGTTTCTTTCATGAAGAAAGTTGAGCACATGAAAGAAGTGATCCTTTTAACCTTGCTTAATTTGGGCTTCTTCAAACATGTCTGCAAGAAAGCTGCATGTTTTCCGAGCCTAACTAGCTTCTCTCGGTAGCGATATATGATTTCGAGGTGGCATTTAGCATCAACAGAGTGATCTGAAGGGTGGGACGCTGATCTTGGCCTGTTTAATTAGTTTCAGCAATCCCTGTAGTTCATAAGTGGCAGAGTGGAGCCGAAGACATGAAGGTTAGATTGAGTTGAGTGCAGAAAATATGCTGTGCATCAAAAGGGAAGTTGGTGGTACTTCTTTTTTTTTTTTTTTTATAAAGCAATGAATACTTCAAACTTTTAAGTTTTTTGCAATCCCATTTTAACCTTTTAAAAAGTTTTTTTTAATAAGAGTATTTTGGTAATTTTACAGTGGCCTAATTAAAATTTTCAAACTTTTTAGAGGTGCCAACCAACAAAATTTTAAAAAATACGGGTAAAAAATTCTTTCTCAAAATCTCACGGGGGGTGGCGGTGACCCTGCCAGTTCCCTAGCTCTGTCTTTGCAACTACAAAGGTCGTTTTCAAATCCAAAAATTAAATCCTTGAGGGGGTTGACGCAGCCGATAGTACGGGAGTTGATACACGGTCGGTTCTCATTTTAAATGATCATGGTGTCAACTATCTATACTGTAAAAGAAGAGATATCAATATACAAGTTAAAGCATATCCGGTGTGTTACCCAAGACATTGAAGGCTGCCCTGGACCCTAGAGGAAGGGGAGACTTCAACCTTCAACTAGGGAGTGGGATTAGCCTCCCGCTCACCCAAAATCCAAAAGTTAAATGTTAGATATAACTACACAGTGAAGCAAAAGCATGTGGTTTAAGAATCAGTATTTCAAGAATTCAACATTCAACTTACCGATGCCCTAATTCAAGAATAGTGATTATGTTTCAACGACATTTTTTTGCCGTATTCGTCGGTTTTTGTAGTGCATGTAAACTACTTACATATATGTCTACGTGTGTTGTCCAAATTTAACCATGGTAGACTGGTTATCATGGGTTTTTTTGGGGCCACTTATTCTAAATAACCCTTTATCGTATAATAAGTCACCATGATATGTTCACTCTTTATTGTACAATAAGTCACCATAATATGTTCAGCGGTTGGGTTGTACAACAAAAGATATATTCTAGATTACTAGAGCTGAATAGTATAGTCAAATGCATTCTAATTCCGGAGCCATAACTTATGTGCCATGCACTGAGAACTTAAACTAATAGTGGTGCTTTCAAGCTCACCTCATTATTGTGAAGGGTATTTACTTAAGAAGCTCGCTTGCAAAATAGTTTATATATAGTAATTTCAAAGATGTCAAACTTAGGGATTTATTCCTCCCACTACGCATTCTTGCAGCATAAAACACCAAGAATATGCTGCACGTCTTGGCCATGGCTTAGACAAGGGAAGCTGCTCCTGTGGGGTTTTGAACTCTCGACGGCTTAATTTTACAACTGTTGATTAAGCCCTACCCACTACACCAATCCGTCCATTGGTCACCCAACAATAATATTTCTTACCACATCTCAATTTCCTGTGATTGAGTTGTGTGCACACCTTTGTGCATGCAGCAGAAAGAAAGAGGTGGTGGCATTTTAGTAATTTTTTATAAAGCTATTTACATTTTAGTTTTTTAATATTTTCATAATTTTCAATTTACCATTTCAAAAAGTCTTCTCTTTCCACTATAACCACAACATTTTAGTCCTTACACACTCTTATACATGCGCAGAGAAAAGATGTGCACACAACAGCTTTTAAATTTGCTTTGCTATGTTAACGTCATTACTTAAGTCACCGGACTGGACTCTTTTATTTTACTATCGCACCGAAGTCTGCATCAAGTCGGGTGCGCACCTCAATTTTTTGGGATGTATTCCGCACCGGCACCTGCACTAGGAAGACATAGGTCATTACCATAACCTATAGATCTCAACGTCGGCAGTATTGACGCTCAAGGATGCATCCAGTACTGAATCGCCCTCCGACCTTAATGATCAATCATGCATCCAGATTCAGCATTCCGCGTTTCCATTTTCTCCTATTCCTCGAGGCAGCGGGAGTCCAGTTCTTCCTTCTTTCCCTGACTCTTTGAACTTGTATATCAACATAATCCGGCGAGAAAAGTCAGAAGAACGTGCCGTTGCAAACTTCGCCATTCTCAAGCCTATCATTTTTTGTCCTTTCCATTTCCTGCAGGCACACACTCACGTATGGCTTTTATTTCTTATAGTTATCAAGCACTATGTTTAATCTCTCATAAAACTTGGTCTGCACATTCGTTTTCGATTCTTTGAAAACAGCTTAAAGGTCGAGGTTGAAAATTCAATTAGAATCTATCGTGGGTCAACTGGTAGGGGATGTGTGCCTATAAAATTAAAAAATCTGTCAATAAAACACAATCACCGCGGAAGCATTAGTAGCGGTTTATAGTGCAACAATGGTTAATTGATACTTTTTTTTATAACCAACTTTTAATTTTGATTAGTCATCCGACAACATCTGACATTCAGAAAATTTGGATCAACAGCAGCAGATTTTCCCTTGGTTTGATGATTTGGGAAGCTGACCTGAATCCAAATCCATTCAAGTGCATTATAGATAGGGATGGAGCCAAAGGGGGCCGGCAGGTTCCCAGGCCCCTCAAAAAAAAAAAATTGCATATAAAGTTTAATATGTAACCTTTACAAAAATTTTGAAAAATTGTATTTTGACTGGTGTCAAAATTTGGAAACTATAATTTGACCCCTTTTATGAAAAATTTCTGCCTCTCCTTGGTCATGAACCAACCAGTAATTAGCATCATTATGTTAGAGGCAACGGGAAATGAGGCTCAGCTATGACGTCAGATTGGTGTCACAAATGATCCCAATTGTGACGTTGGAGTGAGGTCGCAAATGATTGTTCCACGAACGCTACCTCTAATTTGTGGAGCTTTCGATCTGGAAAAAAATTTTGCACAATGTTAAACTTTTGCTACAAATTTACCAAATCGTAGCTGTTTGATGTGATTGGAAAACCACGCAACGGCCTTAATCGTTCGACTTACAAGGTTTAATATAGATCTAAACAACTGTTTATATATCTAGTTGTTTAGATTAGTCCTAGCTAGACGAGTTCACAGATAACCAACTGAGTGCTCCGGGAACGGAAATTGGTGGAAGTTCATACAGAATCGATCGGCTATTGTAGCTAGACATCTTGGCATGCCTTCTGTTACTTGTCACGAAATCATCCTTTCTACCAACAACTTTCATTCTTTGCTCAAATCGTCAAAAGAGGGCAACCATTTCAATGTGGACGAATAATTCATTTTGTATGCCAGATGGACGTTCATTCCTGCTTCCACCCTTTTCACATGCAAAAATAATTAAATAAACAGATTTTGCTTAATGAATCCTTCTTTTTATTCGAGTTAATCGATTCGCTCCTTATACAGGGACGCGAAAATCATAATGCCATATTTGGTTGGTGGATTTTGTGGTGATCTCGTGCCCCCGTATGATCTTTCCTTAGAAGCTGAAGATTGACGAAATTCGTCTCTGGATTAGGCCTTCGCGGAAAACGATCAGGAGACGGACCTGATTGCTTTATCAAAGTTTACATTTATTGCTTATGAAGAAAGAAGAACGTACGTAGGTGAGTTAGGCGAGTCTCCTTTCAATCTTGTCGGTGGATGGAGGAAGCAAGTTACGATTCATTTACTCTACCTAGCTAAGTTCCCTTAATATGCGGTACTACTACTACCACGTTTATAGGCACATGACCACGAGGAGTCAGCTTTCAGCAGTTAGAAGTGGGGATCGGAACCGGGTTGCAACTAGGTCTCACTTCAAGCACTTGCACTTGACCATATATGTGCGTAAGTTAGCCCATGAAAAGGTTTGTACTCCTGCGAGGTGACCAACTTCTTGTAGCTTGTATCATTTCACCTAGTAGTAGAGCTACTGTGCGATTGGCATGAGCCACTATCCATGCCAGCTCTTGAAATCTTGCATTGTGATTAAGCTGAACCTTAGTTCAGTTAGGTTCAACCGCATGTGGTGCCCACACTAGACCTGAGTTAATGCCCTACAATCACTCATTCTTTTAACCGTGAGATGGGTTAGTGCCCCTGAGTCGAACTTTTTTTTTACTCCGCCACTAATCTCATCTAAGCAGCTCTTGCCCTTCTTTGGGCTTCGGTTCAACCAAACAATGGTAAATAGATCTGGTTGACCAACTGATCAGCTGGTAATTCATGACTAGTCTTTGTTCCGATCTAAGTGATGGAAGAACGAGACAGTTCTGGTACTGTTTGAGCTACCAATTACTGTTTGATCAGTTTTCTTAACGTCTGTCTTACGCATGTATTATTCTCAATCATACTTCAGCTAGTCTATTCGCTCGCTTACATCGATTAAACCGAAATCACTAGTTCAAATGGGCCCATTCAGATCGAATTGAAGGAAGAAAGATACAATTATTGCCCCAACGATCGAGCTACCGCTTTTTAAATATTTTGTTTAACGTGCGACTATGACATCAACCTTACGTATTTGTTGTTCTCAATAAAATGCTAGCCAGTCTAGTCATCAACTTAGTTATATCAATTCAAATGGTCTGTTCAGATCGAATTGATGGGACCAGTTGCGGTAGATAATGACCCAACATTTGCCGTCATCAACGTTACTACTTTATCCGTACTTAGCCTGAAACACATGGGGTTCATATTGGTTGATCGTGCCTCCTCCTGTTGTTACAAATTGTGATCCTTCACGTTGAATTCTTTGTCGATTCGAGTGGCTTTCGTTTAAAGGAAATGATACAAATACCTTAGTTTGGCAACAAACAAAGTGGAGTAGGATTCATAAGGAGAGTAACATGCAATTAAGTACTTTTTAATAGACAAACACGGTTTGCTAAAATTCGTCAATATAGTAAGCTCACAGCCATGGTTAATAACAAAAGTATTTTTTTTTCTTCAAATTGAAAATGCAGGGATATACAATAGCAACAGGAACGCCACTAATTTCAAGAGAAAAAAATGGTCAAGTCCCTTGAGAAATGTCTTGAAAACTTAATTAATATGAAAAGTTAGACAATTTACAATAGTGTACATGACAG
Source organism: Nymphaea thermarum (assembly GCA_011799765.1). Taxonomy (NCBI): domain Eukaryota; kingdom Viridiplantae; phylum Streptophyta; class Magnoliopsida; order Nymphaeales; family Nymphaeaceae; genus Nymphaea; species Nymphaea thermarum. The sequence continues at coordinate 163,809 of JAANDH010000213.1, read as the reverse complement.
TTAAGCACGTTAGCATTAAAACTACCACATCCTACGTATGGACAATTCCTCCATGTCTCTTTCATCCGCAAGAAGATTTTTTTTTTTTGTGCGTCGGTAGTTACTATTTCACCAACCGTGCCACAAGTATATGACATATTCATACCTAACAATTTTCCAAAAAGTGGTGATGAAACATATAACTTATAAAAACATTGTTGGAAGTTCTTGGATATTTTTTTCAGCATTTGATCTCAGATCACGACTATTTCATGCTCCACCATTGTTTTCAGACAATAGGGATTTTTTCATTTCTAAAAATTTGATTGATAAGCTGCGTTTATGCAATCGCTTAATTACCAATTGGTTGTCACAATCTTCAAATCCGAACCCAATGAAAACCTTGCGTTCAGGTGATTCGATCATCTTCCAAAAGCCTATCAACTATTCCACACACAGAATTCGATCATCAGTCTTAACTGGAAATAAATTTGGTGAAAACACAGCGTCGCCAACTACCATTATAAGCAATCACCATTTCCATGCAAAAGACAAGGTCATAATGTGGTGCTTCGACATGAAAATTTACAGGTGTTATCTGAAAAGGAAAGTCGAATTGCTTTTGTCGGTGACGCCACAAAGGTCAAAAACATTGAAAAACCAGAAAGATTCTTGCTGATTCAAGTTTCGACCCTGTAGCCTGTTAGAGCGTCGTAATCACGCAGATGAATAATCCACTTACCCCACACATTCTTCTACAATGTTCAACAATTCATGTCCTTGCCTCTAACCTGCCCACCGGAAAGCGTCGAGATAATGGCGACCGTGGAGCTACATGGACTTGACCTGATCCATCGGTTTTTTCACCATTTACCGTGGCAATGAATCGGCGAGAAAGAAACAATCTCACGTAAACTGGCATCGCAGCCTATAAATTAAAGCCCCTTCTTGTGGTGGAATGCATTCATCCATCGTTGCGTATTAGAGAATGGCTTCCATCAAGCTCCTTCTGCTACAGATTCTAGGCTTTCTTCTTTCATCCTCCTTGCTCGGTGCTTTGGCGAAAACTCATTACCACGATTTTGTTGTGAGTTTCTTTCTAGAACGCAAGCATGCACTCGTGCTTCATTGGTGTTAGAAGATGAAATGCTTATGCTCCACGTTGATGAGAAGTCCATTACTTGGTTTGAGTTTCTGCAGAGTAGTCCACGCGTCCTTCCTTTAGGAGAGAGACCAAGCAATGACATCTACCATTTTTTCCATTATTTTCTAGGAATTGTGGAGAAATACTCGTTGTTTTGTTTGGTTGTTAGATCCAAGCTCTTGCACAGAGAGTTGGGTGCACAAATAACCAGCTTCCGAACTATTGTGCTTGATGCGATCTTCTTCTCATTTCTGTCTTTAAAGGGGTGGGTGTTAGTCGTTACTTTCATTAAAGTATTTTAGTAATTTTAAGTATACAAACACCCGTTCTCGTGTGAAGGGCCACAACATACAGCCTGCTCCGATTAGCTACTTGTCTCAATTTGACCAATTTAGATAATTCCCTTTAACTCCAACATTTTGCAGAGCATACAATATTTTTGGCGGTAGTAGAGATTGTGTTCTTTGGAACACCTGCATGTTCTTATAGCACGGATTGCAAGAATAGTATATTCTTGTGCTAAGGATCATTAAATGACCATGATATCTAGTATGTAGTTGTTTGTTTTAGAAATGCACTCATTGTCGAATTTATATTTTCCGAAATCTTCGAATACATGTTCTAGGAACGCATTCGACGAACACAATATTCTTTCCATCAAACGACTTCAGAGAGTGAAAAGGATCTTGATAGTTATTTAGCTAGGCTTTTCTTTAGCAACATTTGCCATTCGACCAAAACACTTTGTTTCATAGTATATATATTTAGTTTTCCCTTCGGATCCTTCAGAGCCTTTAGAAATCATTCTTGTTAGGGAGCAATTAGCTGGAAACTAAATTGCACCCAGTTCTCAATCTGAGCTTGTTCCTATTTCTCATCTTCTAAAGTGGCGTGACATCAAAGTTTTCTCTTCGCAGGTGGCACCAACTTCATACACGAGGCTGTGCGAGACAAAGGACATCCTGACCGTGAACGGCCAGTTTCCAGGACCAACATTATACGTTCACAAGGGCGATAGAGTGATCATCAATGTCTATAACCAGGCGCCTTACAACGTCACCATCCACTGGTACGTATATATTTTCTCCATTCTTCCCTATATATGCATATAAAGGAGAATAGAGTTTGCTTGATTAGTGGAAACTGATGAGAATGAGGCAGGCACGGGCTGAAGCAGCCGAGAAACCCCTGGTCGGATGGGCCGGAATACATCACCATGTGCGGCATCCAGCCAAAGGCAAATTTCACCTACACGCTGATATTTAGCGTGGAGGAAGGGACGATCTGGTACCACGCCCACAGCGACTGGACGCGTGCTACGGTTCATGGAGCCATTGTCATCTACCCACGGGAAGGAACCACATACCCCTTCCCCAAGCCCTACAAGGAATACACTGTAGTCATCGGTAAGCACCCTTACAATCTCACTTAAAATACGAGTGTTAATAGTGCAATCGTAGTTCATTCACATACTCGAATACAGTTGGTGATGAATGAGGAAATTTTCATTTCTGAGAGGGGGAGAGATTCATTCTCCATCAAGGGACATATTTATTCCGAGGCAATTCAGATGGCAACGCTATTTTATCTCCAGTTAATTCAGACAACGTTGCTGGGAAACTCGTCGGAGCAGAGAAAAGGAAGTTCTGGCCGACCAAAGAAGATGACTCTTTAAGTTTTTATTCCAAGTCGGACTCGACTTTTTCTTTATATATTAATGTTGAAATCCTCAATCGCAGCTGACTGGTGGAAGGCTGATGTAATGGCGGTGCTGCAGCAAGGACTGCAGACTGGCGGCGACTTCAACGTTTCAGATGCCTACACCATTAATGGCCAACCTGGTGATCTTTATCCTTGCTCAAAACCAGGTAACTTTCCTACCCTGACAGGTTGATTCAGAGGTTTTTACAGGAAGATAGATAAAAAAAAATTACGAAAAACGATAATCACGTAAACGGCAAACTTTGGATTTTTTTAAATTAATAGATTGGATGCAATATGCCAAATGTAGTAACCATGAGAGGCGATGGAAACGATAAAGTGTCCACAATATAGGTGAACATGGGAAAGATTTCCCGGAAGAGAGGTTCAAAGTTCAAACAATAGTTTACACGACTATATCCTAGCAAGTGTCTTTTTCGAACAAAACGTAACAAGTCAAAACGAAAATCCCTTGCGATGCAACATTGCTAGGAGGATAGCCACCCCGCAACCTTTTATTAGCAAAGAATAAAACAAAATACAAGGTACAGGAACAACCAAAACATGAGAGGCAAACATTACAACCAAAGAACCCCAGTCCCGCTCAGTGTTTAACGGAATAGGATTAGGCAAAATACTCGACAGCTTCCAAGAAACATTCCGAGACAACGTTTTCATAGATCCTTTATGGCAGGATAGACCCAGAGAAGCAAAATTAAAGTCATTAAACGACTTAACAATATATATATATATATATATATATATATATATATATATATATATATATATATATATATATATATATATATATATATATATATATATATATATATATATATATATAATACTACCTCCTGATAAATTAAGCTCAACTTGCAAAATTGGATTGGACTAAATCTCCTCCATTGATAATCACTTTGGTTATCAGGATTTCACTAGCATTCTTGTGTACAATATTACCTTACTTCTTAGACAATGTTTTTCCTCGAATATGCTTTTCCTGGCCCCCAAACCCCATCAAATTTTTGGAAAGAGAACCAATTAATCAAACCATCAAATTATTTTTATTGTAGCTCAGGCTCTCAGGTTGTTCGGTTTATCGTCAATTCAGTTCTTTTCAAATAAGATTAATCGTTGAGCAACCTTCATGTTTTTGTATATTCAATCTTTTCCCAAAAATTACAGTAAAACGCCAGTAAATTTCCATCCGCAACTAGTTTCGAGCCCAATTCCTAAAACCTCTTCTAGAAACTGATCATGAAGTGAGGAGTTCACCATATCCAGATTTTGCTGCATCCATTGACATAATTAATCTGGAATGAACTACCAAACCGCAGCCTGCCAATGAGAAAATTAATCAGAATTACATGCAAAGACAGATTTTGCATTCATGACAAGAACAATAAACATCCCATGTCATTAATATTATCATATTTAAATAAGATCGACCTGTGCAGACCAGGGACCGTCGTTGGATTTCCCCTGATCCTGTTTCTTATGATTTGCAGGGACCGTCAGATTTCAGTTCGAGTATGGGAAAACTTACCTCTTCCGGGTGGTCGCCGCCGGGATGAACAACGGCCACCTCCTCGGCATAGCAAATCACACGCTTGTTTTAGTCGGCCGAGACGGCGCTTACCTGAAACCCCTTAGAACCAAATATTTCATGATAGGCCCAGGGCAGACAGCGGACATCCTGGTGAAAGCAAACAAACCTCCAAATCTCTATTACATGGCCGCTAGTCCTTACTCTGATGGTAATGGCGTGGCCTTCGACAACACCACAGCCACCGCAATAGTCGAGTACCTTGGCTACAAACCTTCCACTGCCTCTCCCCAATTGCCTGAACTTCCGCTGTTCAATGATACAATAGCTGTCAACAATGTGGCAAGGCGCCAACGAAGTCTAGCTGACAAGAATCACCCCATTGACGTTCCCATGAAAATCGACACGAAGCTAGAAATTACAGTTGCAGAGAATGAACTCCCATGCGAGCAAGCTACTTGCTTAGGGCCTAATGGAACAAGGTTATCTGCTAGCATGAACAATATTTCATTTGTTACCCCGACGATCGACATACTCGAAGCTTACTACTACAAGATCAAGAATGTTTACACAACCGACTTCCCGGACTTCCCGCCATACTACTTCAATTTCACGGCGGATTCCTTCCCCAACGACCTTCTGATTCCGACTCGTGGAACAAAAGTGAAGGTGCTGGAGTACAACGAGACGGTAGATGTAGTGTTGCAAGGAACCAACTTGTTGGCAGGAGAGAATCATCCTATTCACCTACATGGGTACAGCTTTTATGTTCTCGGCCGCGGATTCGGGAACTTTGATCCTGAGAAAGATCCACTGCAGTACAACCTGGTTGATCCTCCGGAGTTGAATACGGTTGGACTTCCAAAGAATGGATGGGCCGTCCTGAGATTTAGAGCCAGCAACCCAGGTAAATTAAATTATGTTCCTCCTTCTGTACTATTTTCATTGACAGTTGCTGTTTTGATAGCCGAAAAAATGCCATTCTCTTTAGGAGGGTTTTCTCTAGCTCTCTATCATCTTCGAAAGCGCACATTTAATTCCAGGCATTACGTGCCCCAATGCAAGAAATACTTGCAAATGCTTCATATGTCAGTTTGTGCGCGTGTGTGTGTGCGTAGTGAGAGAAAGAGAGAGATCTGAAGTACTACTTCTTAAGCGCTGCTAATGACTAAAAAGAGTACATTGGTCTAATCCTGATCTTCTGATGGTGGTACCTATGCAGGTGTATGGATGATGCATTGCCACTTCGACCGCCACCTTTCTTGGGGGATGGTTGCAGTCTTCATTGTAAAAAATGGTCCCACTGCCGATACAAGCCTATTGCCACCTCCACCATACATGCCTCCGTGTTGAGAAGATGCTTGACTAAACAGAGAAAAACACATCATGTTAAGAGGCATATTTGGTCTCTCTTATGGCTACTTTTACAGGGAATCAAGTTCAAAATATATAACTTCGATTTGTCAATGGTATATCACTTGTAGCATGCAACAAACTTTGATGTTAACCAATGTTCTTTTGCTGTAAAAAATACCTTATTCTACTTCTTCTTCTTCTTCTTCTCTCTCTCTCTCTCTCTCTCTCGGTGGGTGTTTTTGCAAGATAGTTTTCTGCTCTTGCATTGGACCGGCAGACCCAGAAACATTTTAGTATGGTCAGGTTTAGGGAAAATCCAAAGTTATCCATAATAGATCTACTACAAGGGAAAAACTGAACACTGGCCATAAACGCATCCAGCCTTTAAGGGGGAGACGAGAGACTTGGTCTCTTACTCAGGGTGAATTAGGACTCCTGCCGACCTGAAACAATTAATGAAAAAAACACAAAAAATGTTGTTTTTATTTATCTCTGATCATGCAATGCTTAGAAGGTAACACCTTTTACCAGGAACTGGAGCATGTCCCCGAGTTAAGATTCAAAAGTTTCCTATTAATCGAGTAGTTTTACTTACATTAATGAAACAGGGGCTTTCGGTTTGACAGTCAATTTTTCTAAGTCGTGGAACAGACGGAAGTGCAGGTGATTTGACACCAGCTTCTTTATGGCTTGACAAAGTTTTATCGAGACTGGTTCTTTACGTACACTTGTGCATGTGTACGTAAGAAAATTTTAAATTATCCCAACCCCTTTTTTTTCCTTTGGTGTGTTTGTGTTGCAAAGAACTGGATCAACCAGTCTGTCTCCTTATGGGTGTAAGATCCCCTTCAAAACCTCATATGTTGGAAACTTAATTGGGTTAGACCTCGCTTCTAAACATGTGAAATGTGACTAGTGCCTATTTCATTCCGAAACAAAGTTGAGCACATGAACGTGAAGAAATTAAGTGATTTTTTTAACCATTTCTACAAAATGCCTGCAAGAAAGCTGCATGTTTCCCGAGCATGAAGAAATGAAGTGATTTTTTAACCATTTCTACAAAATGCCTGCAAGAAAGCTGCTTGTTTCCGGAGCCTAGCTAGCTTCTTTCGAATGCCATATATGATTTTGAGGTAGTGACTGAGCCACTTGTGCCTCTCAACTTTCCTTCATTTTTACAGTAAGGTCTTCTAATATTTACTTTGTTATATACGAAGTGCCCCTTTAAGTATAAAAATGTGTAAATTATTGCTTCCCTAGAAAATTTTTCTAAGCTTGGCCTGTTTAATTAGTTTCAGTAGTCCTTGTAGTTCATAAGTAGCAGCGTGGAGCGGAAGACATGAAAGTTCCATATGCCTGAGCAGAAAGAAAGGCAAAGGGTTCCGGTTGTAAATTAAACCTTTCGAGGCAGAGCAAAGAATTTTATCCGTCCCAAATTATATTTTGCAAAATGTTTACAGTAGCTTAATTGCAATTTTTGAAATTTCGGAGGTGCTAACTTAAAAAAGTTTTCTTCCTGAGAAACTCTGGAAGAAGGGGGTTGAGTGCCGGGATGGCTCCTGCCAGCCCCCTTTGGCTCTGCCTTTGCAATTATAAATGTGGTTTTCAAATCCAAAAATTAAATGTTATACGATGAATGGACGGAAGGGAATCATTTGGATCAACAAGGCTTGGAATTGAAGACTGAATCTAGTGCTACAAGGGAAACTAGAGTTTCCATGAGTTTGGGAGGAAATCAGGTTGCTCAGCGGTGTTTTGTTTGTTCCCGACATGCCACAATCTCTTAATCTATGCTTTTTATGAGTTCTTATTGTTTTGGCGTGGCTTGGGCTTCTAGCAGGAGTAGTTGATAATGGGGCGAAGCCCAGGGGAAGGGACCGTAGGGCCCTTTATTTTTCCTCTGTCAAAATTTAGAAACTTTAGTTCAGCATTTCTCATAAAAAATTTCTGATTTTTCCCTTGAATTGATTTCGTTTTTTCCGAGCTATCATTGTACACTGACGCTCCTTTCAGGTCACACAATAATCTGCAACGCAAAAGCAAACGTCAATGTGGCGTCTATGAAAGTGACATTAATGCTACATCAGTGACGCTTTTGTACATTGTCGCTGGTGCAAGCAACGAGACTCTTGCAGCAGTGATGTTTCTGTACGTCGTTCGTTGCTGCAAGCTGCCACGTGATTATACGTAGTCTTCTGCTATTTTTCTTGGCTCTGTTTGCTGTAACTGCTGTGTGATGGCAGCGTGGTGTTTCAAATGCCCTAGGCTATTGTGGGTAAGAAGTAAACTCAAATTAAATGTACACCAGATCTGGATCTAGTTGGGTAGATGTTTCTATGCTGAATCCAGATCTGGATCTAGCCCATATTCCTCATGAAAAAAAACCAACTGAATCTGCTAAACTACTTGTACCTAGCAAAAATTAATGCCTTTTATGTTCTACAGATGCACCACATTGGTATTTCAATTATATCTATAGATTTTGGCATTTTAGGCATGGTTTGTTTTAAAAGTACTACAAATTGTTACACTCCACAGAGTTCATTTTTATGAGATATCCATGCAAATGACGTACATGTGTATGTGTGCTTTGCTTTCCAAAGTTAATCATGTGTTTTTTGGGGTCACCTACACACAAGCTTGTAAATGAACCCTTTATTATACAACAAGTCAATATATTCTAGATTACTAGAGCTGAATAGTATAGGCAAATTCATTCTAATTCAGGAGCCAGAACTTATGTCACATGCATCGAGAACTTAACTTGTTAGTGATGCTTTTTCAAGCTCACCTCATTATAATTGTAGAGTATATTTGCTCAAGAAGCACACTTGCAAAGTAGCGTATATACCGTAGCATCAAACATGTCAAGCTGATTTGTTCCTCCTGCACGAGGAACATCAGCCATACCCAAAAGTAGGGAGTTGGGATATTTTGAAAATTTTATTTAAAAAAGTTGTCCTCCTCAGTCTCTTAACTATTTTGGTTTCATTTTTTGTCCCTACAAAATTCTCCTTTTTTATTTACTAGGGCATATATCCGGAGATGAAGTGGTATTTTTGAATTTTTTTTATAAAATAGTAGGTCTTTAGATTTTTTTTTTTTACTTTTTCATAATCCTTTTTAACTTTTCTAAAAAGTTTTTTTTATTTTATTTTAGTAAGGATATATGTATAATTTTTCTTGCATAGGAGTGTGGCCACAAAACAAGCTTTGTTAAATTTGCGACTCTTGATTAAGCCCTACCTACCCACTTCACCAATTCGCCCTTTGGTTAGTCAACAATAATATTTTCTTACCATGGAATTTTTAAAAAATAAAAGCAATGTACAAATGTTTGTATTTTAATGAAGATATTTTAGTCATTACACATTCATGTGCATGTGTACATAACCAGCTTCGAGTGTTTGACGTTCAAGGAGGTTCGTTTCCTTGAATTGAGCCCTCTGACCTCAATGGTCAATCATGCATGCACATTCAGCATTCCACGGCTTCCTTAGAGTGTGTGTGCCTATATAAAATTAAAAATTTGTCTCTAAGACGTAATTACCGCAGTTATAATGCGTTAATTGATGATAACAACGGTTAATTTTTCATTTTAACTAGTCATCTAACGACAACCAACCAGAAAATTTGGATCATCAGCAGCATGTTTTCTGTTTGGTTTGACGACAAGCGAAGCAGACGTGAATCCAAATCCACTTACGTGCGTCATCGACCAATCGGGTACGTGGTTTACCATGCCATCTTAACAGTACGTTCCCACTTTTTTTTCCACTTTTACGGCTACAATGGTCGGACTTGGGTAACGTAATTACCATAACCTATAGATCTAAACGTCGGCAGTATTCACGCTCAAGGATTCATCGAGTACTGAATCGCCCTCTGACCTTAATGATCAATCATGCATACAGATTCAGCATTCCGCGTTTCCCTTTTCTAGTGTTCCTCGAGGCAGCCGGAATCCAGTTCTTCCTTCTTAGTTCTTCCCATGACTCTTTCAACTTGGACATCAACATAATCCGCCGAGGAAAGTCAGAACAACGTGCCGTTGCGAACTTCGCCATTCTCAAGCCTTATCTTTTTTCGTCCTCTCCATTTCCTGCAGGCTTACACTCACGGGCATATTTGTACGTGGTATGGCTCTTTATTTTCTGTAGTTATCGAGCATCGTGTTTAATCTCTCATCAAACTTGGTCTGCACATTCGTTTACGATTCTTTGAAAACAGCTTAAAGGTCGAGCTTGAATATTCAATTAGAAAATCTGTCTACAAAACACAATCACCCCTGAAGCATTAGTAGCAGTTTATAGTGTAATAATGGTTAATTAATGATGCTTTTTCTCTTAATCAATTTTTTATTTTGATTAGTCATCCGACAACATCTGACATCCAGAAAATTTGGATCAGCAGCAGCATATTTCCGCTTGGTTTGATGACCTACGAAGCTGACCTCAATCCAAATCATGGATATGAGTGGAGCCAAAGGGGGGCCGGCAGGGCCCTAGTCCCCTCAAAAAAAAAAAAAAAAAATACATTTAATATATACCATTTACAAAATTTTGAAAAATTATATTTTGTCAAAATTTTAAGACTATAATTTGGCTCCTTCATAAAAAAAAATCTGGCTTTGTCAGCATTACTATGTACGAGGCAACGGGAGATGAGGCTCAGGTATGACGTCAGACTGATGTCACAAATGATCCCAATTGTGACGTTGGAGTGATGTTGCAAATGATTGTTCCACCAACGCTACCTCTAATTTGTGGAGCTTTCGAGCTGAAAAAAAACTATTGCAGAAAGTTAAACTTTTGCTACAAATTTACCAAATCGTAGCTGTTTAATGTTATTGGAAAACCACGCAACGGTCTTAATCGTTCTATATATATATATATATATATATATATATATATATATATATATATATATATATATATATATATATATATAGAGAGAGAGATGTTTAGATTGGTCCTAGCTAGACGAATTCAGAGATAGCCAACTTACAGAACGGATTGACCGAGTGCTCCGGGAACGGAAATTGGTGGAAGTTCGTTGTTACGGAGATCAGAATCGATCGGCTATTGTAGCTAGACATCTTGGCATGCCTTCTGTTACTTGCGTCAGAAATCATCCTTTCTACCAATAACTTTCATCCTTTGCTCAAATCGTCAAAAGAGGGCAATCGTTTCATTGTGGACGAATGATTCATTTTGGATGCTAGATGGACGTAAAAAATAATTAAATAAACAAAATTTGCTTAATGAACCCTTCTTTTTATTCGAGTTAATCGATTTGCTTCTTATACAGGAACGCGATAATCATAATGCCATATTTGGTTGGTGGATTTTGTGGTGATCTCGTGCCCCCGTATGATCTTTCCTTAGAAGCTGAAGATTGACGAAATTCGTCTCTGGATTAGGCCTTCGCGGAAAACGATCAGGAGACGGACCTGATTGCTTTATCAAAGTTTGCATTTCTTGCTTATGAAAAAGAAGAACGTACGTAGGTGAGTTAGGCGAATCTTCTTTCAATCTTGTCGGTGGATGGAGGAAGCAAGTTACGATTCATTCATTTACGCTACCTAGCTAAGTTCCCTTTAATCTGCCGTACTACTACTACCCTAGCTAAGTTCCCTTAATCTGAGGTACTACTACTAGGTTTATAGGCACATGACCACGAAGAGTCAGCTTTCAGTAGTTAGAAGTCAAAGCTCAGGGGCGGAGTCAGGATTTTTTTAAAGGGCAGGCCAAACAGTCCAGCCATGGATTCAAGATAGGCCAACTGAATCAGAATCTAAAACATACATTTCATAACTAAATTTTTTAAATTTTTTTAATGTATTTTTTTTTTTCAAATAGTTGGAATGAGGCCATGGCCTAGGTGGCCCACCCCCACCCTCCACCCCTGCGAACGGGGTTCCAACTAAGTCTCAGTTTAAGCCCTTGCACTTGACCATATATGTGCGTAAGTTAGCCCATGAAAAGGTCCGTGCTCTTGCGAACTGACCAACTTCTTGTAGATAGTAGCATGGCGTGGGGAGTTCGCTACTAGGTGACTAGCCACTGCTCATGCCAGCCCCCATAAATCTTGCATTGTGATTATGTTGGCCTTAGGTTGAACTGCATGTCACTCAGACTCCGCCACTAATCTCTCCTCAGCAGCTCTTGACCTTAGGGCTTCTCACTTCTGTTCGACGGAACAATGGTAGATCGATCCGGTTGACCAACTGATCAGCTGGTAATTCATGACTAGTCTTAACGGAATCGACTTAATTGTGCTTTGTTCCGCTCTAAGTGATGGAAGAACGAGACAGTTCCGGTACTGTTTGAACTACCAATTACTGTTTGATCTTTTTCTTAACGTCTGTCTCACGCATGTGTTACTCTCAATGATACTACAGCTAGTCTATTGGCTAGCTTAGATCGATTAAACCGAAATCACTAGTTCAAATGGGCCCGTTTCAGATCGAATTGAAGGAAGAAAGATACGAATTATTGCCCCAACGATTGAACTACCGCTTTTCAATGTTTTGTTAAACGAACTATGACATCTGCCTTACGCATTTGTTGCTCTCAATAAAATGCTAGCTTGTCTACTCATCAACTTAGTTAAATCAATTCAAATGGTCTGTTCAGATCGAATTGATGGGACCAGATCGGTAGATAATGACCCAACATTGGCCGTTATAAATGTTACTAGTTTATCCATACTTACCCTGAAACACATGGGGTTGATATTGGAAGAAGGATCCGATTATTGTACTGGCGGAAAGGCAGACCACTTTTTATTATTTTTTTGAATCATATATTTCACGCATTTATTTATTATTATCCTTGTTGTTGTTATCAATTACACTAGTTTGGTCTTGTTTCGTAAACTTTTTTTAATCAAAATCTAAGTGTTTTTGCCATACTTTTTTTATTCTTTGATATCGATTTTCTTATTTTTTTAAGAATACAATATTTCCGTTATGTCGTTCAATCTGATGTTGTTGTTCCCCTTACGGTCAATTCCTTCTGCAAACATTCAGTTCGAAAGAAAATGATACAAGTACCTTAATTTGGCAACAGATTGGAAAGAGAATGACATAGTGGATTAGGATTCATAAGGAGAATGACATGCAATTAAGTACTTTTAATACACGAACACATTTTGCTAAAATTTGTGACTATAGTAAGCTCACAGCCATGGTTAGTAACAAAAATTTTGTTTTTTTTCAAATTGAAAATGTAGTGATATATAATAGCAACAGGAACGCCACTAATTTCAAGAGAAATAAATGGTCAAGTCCTATGAGAAATGTCAGGAAGATATGTGCTACTGTTGGTCATGAAAACTTAATTTACAAAAGTGTACATGACAGTTAAGTACCTACGCATTAAAACTATGACATCTTACCTGTGGACAATTCCTCCATGTCTCCTTCATCCGCAACAAGATTTTTTCTTTGTGGTCGGTAAAAAAAACAGAGTTACTATTTCACCAGTCGAGTCACAAGTATCTGACACATTCACACCTAACAATTTTCCAAAAAGTGGTGATGAAACGTATAAGTTATACAAACATTGTTGGAAGTTCTTAGATATTTTTTTCAGCATTTGATCTCAGATCACAATCTGTTTCATGCTCCTCCATTGTTTTCAGACAATAGGGATTTTTCCATTTCTAAATATTTAATTGCTAAGTTGCGTTTATGCAATCACTTAATTACCAATTCGTTGTCACAATCTTCAAATCCGAATCCAATGAAAACCATGCTTTTAGGTGAGTCTATCAACAATTCCACACACAGAATTCCATCATCAATGTCTTAGCTGGAAATAAATTTGGTGAAAACACAACGTCGCCAACTACCATTATCAGCAATCACCATTTCCATGCAAAAGACAAGGTCATAATATGGACCTTCGACATGAAAATTTACAGGTGTCGTCTGAAAGGAAAGTCGACTTGCATTTGTCTGTGACGCCAAAAAGGACAAAACCAATGAAAACCCACAAAGATTCTTGCTAATTCAAGTATCGACCCTGTATACCGTTAGAGCTTCGTAATCATGCAGATGAATAATCCACTTACACCACACATTCTTTCCATTGTTCAACAGTTCATGTCCTTGCCTCTAACCTGCCCAGCAGAAAGCGTCGAGATAATGGCGACCTTGGAGCTACATGGACTTGACCTAATCCATCGGCTCTTTTGACTATGTACCGCGGCAATGAATCGGCGAGAACAATCTCACGTAAAATGGCATCGCAGCCTATAAATTAATGCCCCTTTTGTGGTGGAATGCATTCATCCATCGTTTTGTATTCGAGAATGGCTTTCCTCAAGCTCCTCCTTCTTCAGATTCTACGGTTTCTTCTTTCATCCTCCTTACTCGGTGCATTGGCGAAAACCCATTACCACGACTTTGTTGTGAGTTTCTTTCTTGCATGTAAGCATGCACTCGTGCTTCATTGTTGTTAGAAGATGACATGCTCCACGTTGATGAGAAGTCCATTACTCGGTTAGAGTTTCTGCAGAGTAGTTCACGGTCCTTCCTTTAGGAGAGAGACCGAGCAATGGCATCTACCAATTCTTCCGTGCTTTTCTAGGAATTGTGGAGAAGTACTCATCCTCTTGTTTAGTTGCTAGATCCAAGCTCTTGCACAGAGAGTTGGATGAATAAATAACCAGCTTCGGAACCATTGTATTTGATGCGATCTTCTTCTCATTTCTGTCTCCAAAGGGTTGGTTGTTACTTTCATAAAGGGTACTTTAGTAATTAAGACTACAAACACCCCTTCTCGTGTAAAAGGCCCCAACATACAGCCTGCTCCGATTAACTCCAACATTTTGGAGAGCATACAATATTTTTGGGTGTAGTAGAGATTGTGTTCCATGTGATTGCCATTTGGTAAAAAGAATATTGTGTTCTTGGGAACACATGCATGTTCTTATAACACGCATTGCAAGAATATTATATTCTTGTGCTAAGGAAATGACCATGATATCTAGTATTTAGTCGTTAGGTTTATAAATGCACTCATTGTCAAATTTATATTTTCCGAAATCTTCGAATACATGTTAGGCTTTTCTTTAGCAACATTTGTCATTCGGCCAATATATATATATATGTGTGTGTGTGTGTGTGTAGTTTTCCCATTGGATCCTGCAGACCTTCTAGAAATCATTCGAGTTAGAGAGAAATTAACTGGAAACTAAATTGCACCCAGTTCTCAATCTGCGCTGATTCGTATTTCTCATGTTTTAAAGTGGCCTGACATCAAAGTTTTCTCTTTGCAGGTGGCACCAACTACATACACGAGGCTGTGCGAGACAAAGGACATCCTGACGGTGAACGGCCAGTTTCCAGGACCAACTTTATACGTTCATAAAGGCGATATAGTGATCATCAATGCCTATAACCAGGCGCCTTACAACGTTACCCTCCACTGGTACATATATATTCTCCATTTTAATATATGCATAAAGGAGAATGGTGTTTGCTTGATTAATGGCAACTGATGAAAATGAGGCAGGCACGGGCTGAAGCAGCCGAGGAACCCCTGGTCGGATGGGCCTGAATACATCACCATGTGCGGCATCCAGCCAAAGGCAAATTTCACCTACACGCTGATATTTAGCGTGGAGGAAGGGACGATCTGGTACCACGCCCACAGCGACTGGACGCGTGCTACGGTGCATGGAGCCATCGTCATCTACCCGCAGGAAGGAACCACATACCCCTTCCCCAAGCCCTACAAGGAATACACTGTAGTCATCGGTAAGCAACCATACAATCTCACTTAAAATATGAGTGTTAATGGCGCAATCGTATTTCTTCACATACTCGAATACAGTTGGTAACGAACGAGGAAATTTTCATTTCTGAGAGAGGGAGAGATTCATTCTCCATCAAGAGGCATATTCATGCCGAGGCAATTTTCAGATGGTCAACCATACAAGATGTCTCCTAAGTTTTTATTCCAAGTCGGAGTCGATTTTTTCTTCATGTATTAATGTTGAAATCCTCAATCGCAGCTGAGTGGTGGAAGGCTGATGTAATGGCGGTGCTGCAGCGAGGACTGCAGACTGGAGGCGACTTCAATCTTTCAGATGCCTACACTATTAATGGCCAACCTGGTGATCTTCATCCTTGCTCAAGACCAGGTAACTTTCCTACCCTGATAGGTTGATCCAGAGGGTTTTACAGGAAGATAGATAAAAACAAATTTAGAAAAACGATAACCAGGTATATGGTAACTTTGGATTTTTTTTTTTAATTAATGGATGAAATATGCCAAATGTAGTAACCATGAGAGGCGAGGGAAACAACAAAGTAGAGTGTCCATGATGTTGGTGAACATGGGAAAGATTCCCCTGCAGAGAGGCTCAAAGTTCAAACAATAGTTAACACAACTACATCCTAGAAAGTGTCTTTTTTCGATCAAAATGAAAGAAGTAAAAACGAAAATCCCTTGAGATGCTAACGTTTCTAGGAGCATAGAAAAGACTTAACAATCAAGGTTGCTGCAACTGGAAAAAAAATGCCAAAAGAGTTTGGCCTTGGAAGAAAGATTTAGAAATTAACTGAATTATATATATATATATATATATATATATATATATATACACACACACACACACACACACTACCTCCTGATAAATTAAACTCAATTTGCAAAATTGGAAAGGACTAAATCTCCTCCTTTGATAATCACTTTGGTTATCTGGATTTCACTAGTATTCTTGTGTGAAATATTACCTTACTTCTTAGACAATGTTTTTCCTCGAATATTCTTCGCCCTACGGCCAAACCCCACCATATTTTTGGAAACAGAACCAATTAATCAAACCGTCAAATTATTGTTCTTGTAGCCCTGGCCTTCAGGTCGCTTTCTTTTTTGGTCAATTCAATTATTTTCAAATAAGACTAACCGTTGAGCAGCCTTCATGTTTTTGTATATTCAATCTTTTGCCAAAAATTACAGGTAAAACGCCAGTAAATTTCCATCCGCACCTTGTTTCGAGCCCAATCTTCTAGAAGCCGTTCATGATGTCAGGAATTCACCATATCCAGATTTAGCTGCATCCATTGACCTAACCATCTGGTATGAACTGCCACACCGCAGCCTGCGAATGAGAAAATTAATCAGAATTACATGCAAAGACAGATCTTGCATTCATGACAAGAACAATAATTAAACCTCCAATGTCATCAATTTTATCATATTTAAATGCGATCGACCTGTGCAGACCAGAACCGTGCGTGGATCTCCCCTGATCGTCTTTCTTATGATTTGCAGGGACCGTCCGATTTCAGTTCGAGTATGGGAAAACTTACCTCTTCCGGGTGGTCGCCGCCGGGATGAGCAACGGCCACTTCCTCGGCATAGCAAATCACTCGCTTGTATTAGTCGGCCGAGACGGCGCTTACCTGAAACCCCTTAGAACCAAATATTTCATGATAGGCCCCGGGCAGACCGCGGACATCCTTGTGAAAGCAAACCAACCTCCAAATCTCTATTACATGGCCGCTAGTCCTTACTCTGATGCTAATGGCTTGGCTTTCGACAACACCACAGCCACCGCAATAGTCGAGTACCATGGCTACAACCCTTCCACTGCCTCTCCCCAATTGCCTGAACTTCCGCTGTTCAATGATACAATTGCTGTCATCAATGTGTTAAGGCGCCAACGAAGTCTAGCTGACAAGAATCACCCCATTGACGTTCCCATGGAAATCGACACGAAGCTTGAATTTATAGTTTCAGTTAATGAACTCCCATGCGAGCAATCTACTTGCTTAGGGCCCAATGGAACAAGGTTATCTGCTAGCATGAACAACATTTCATTTGTTACCCCGACGATCGACATACTCGAAGCTTACTACAACAAGATCAAGGACGTTTACACAACCGACTTCCCGGACTTCCCGCCATACTACTTCAATTTCACGGCGGATTCCTTCCCCAACGACCTATTGATTCCGACTCTTGGAACAAAAGTGAAGGTGCTGGAGTACAATGAGACGGTAAATCTAGTGTTGCAGGGGACCAACTTGTCGGCAGGAGAGAATCATCCTATTCACCTCCATGGATATAGCTTTTATGTTCTCGCCCGCGGATTCGGGAACTTTGATCCTGAGAAAGATCCACTGCAGTACAACTTGGTTGATCCTCGGGAACTAAATACAGTTGGACTTCCGAAGAATGGATGGGCAGTCGTCAGATTTAGAGCCAGCAACCCAGGTAAATTAAAATTTTGTTCCTCCTTCTGTACTATTTTGGTTGACAGTTGCTGTTTCGATAGCCGAAAATATGCCTTTCTCTTTTGGAGGGTTTTCTCTAGCTCTCTATCATCTTCGAAAGCGCACCTTCAATTACTACTTCTTAAGCGCTGCTAATGGCTAAATAGAGTACATTGGTCTAATCTTGATCTTTTCATGGTGGTACCTATGCAGGTGTGTGGATGATGCATTGCCACTTCGAGCGCCACCTTTCTTGGGGGATGATTGCAGTCTTCATTGTCAAAAATGGTCCCACTGCCGATACAAGCCTGTTGCCACCTCCACCATACATGCCTCCGTGTTGAGAGAAAAATACATCATGTGAATAGGCATATTTGGTCTCTCTTATGGTTACTTTTAATGGGAATCAAGTTCAAAATTTTGATTTGTCAATGGTATATTTTTTGTAGCATGCAACAAATTTTAATAAAGACCCTCTTCTTCTTCTTCTTCTTCTTCTTCTTCTTCTTCTTCTTCTTTTCTCTCTCTCTCTCTCTCTCTCTCTCTCTCTCTCTCTCTCTCTCTCTCTCTCTCTCTCTCGGTGGGTGTTTTGGCAAGATAGTTTTCTGCTCTTGCATTGGACCGGCACACCCGGAAACATTTTGATACAGTCAGGTTTATGGAAAATCCAAAGTTATTCATAATAGATCTACTAGAAGGGAAAAACAGAACAATAGACATAAACGCATCCTTGTACCGTGGGGTCAAAGCCTTTTAACATCTAAGCTGTTTTTATGAAAAAGGAGGAGGCGCCAGTAAAATTGAACACATGTAATTTACGTTCTATGTCACCAGGGTGCGGCGCACCTGCGTCGACGTGGGTGCGACTCAGATTCGCAGTCGCACCTTATTGATTTCAGTTTTTTTAGTTTTTTTATCAACTTTGATATTATTAATATATTATAATAATAAATTAATAATAATAATATATACCTTCGCGCACTGTAATTTTTTGAGATGTGTCACGCCAGCATCTACACCTGCACCCACACCCTGCATTTTGGTGACATAGTTTACGTCATGAACTGCAAGCCCCTTGGATTTTGTAGCCATCACGATGGATCAACCAGTCTGCCTCCTTATGGGTGTAAGATCCACTTCAAAACTTCATAAGTTCGAAACTTAATTGGGTTAGGCCTCGCTTAACATGTGAAATGTGACTAATGCCTATTTCTTTCCAAAAGAAACTTGAGCATGAAGAAACTAAGTGATCCTTTCAATCATTTCTAAAAATATCTGCAAAAACGTTGCATGTTTACCGAGCCTCGATATATGAGCGACAGGGCCACATACAGACACTCGCCCCTCGATTAGTGCCCCTTGAAAAATTTGTGTGGCTTTACCAGTGTTTCGAGGTGGCACTTTGCAACGATAGAGCGTTCTGGAGGGTGGGACACTGAGCTTGGCCTGTTTAATTACTTTCAGCAGTCCTTGTAGTTCATAAGTGGCAGCGTGGAGCCGAAGACATGACAGTTCCATATGCCTGAGCAGAAAAGAGAGGCAATGATTTCTAGTTGTAAATTAAACCTTCTGAGGCTGAGCGAAGAATTTTATGGGGGCCAAATTATATTTTGCAAAATGTTTACAGTAGCCTAGTTGCAATTTTTGAAATTTCGGAGGTACCAACTTAACAAATTTAACAAGGAAAGTTTTCTTTCACAAAATTTCAAGAAGAAGGGGGTTGAGTGGTGGGGATGGCCCTCGCTAGCCCCCTTGGCTCCGCCCTTGCAATTATAATTGTGGTTTTCAAATCCAAAAATTAAATGTTATAAGATTAATGGACAGAAAAAATCATTTGGATCAACAATGCTTGGAATTAAAGATTGAATCTAGTGCTACAAGGAAAACGAGAGTTTCCATGAGTTTGGAAGGAAATCAAGGCGTTGAGAGATGTTTTATTTATTCAGGAGATTTCACAATCTCTAAATTGCTGGTCATATGCCGTTTATGAGTTCTTATTATTTTGGCCTGGCTTGGGCTTGTAGCGGGAGTAGTTGAGCAGGGTCTTGGCCCCACTCAAAAAAAAAAAAAATTACATGTAAATTTTAGAAAATTTAGTTTGTTGTAAAAATTTTGAAAAATAATATTTCAGTCCTGTCAAAATTTGCAAATTTACAAACTCTGCTTTTTTTTTTTATGAAAAATTTCTAACTCTGCCCCCAAAATTGATTTTGTTTTTTCGGACGCGAGGCTCCTTTCACGTCACACATATCAATCTGCAACGCAAAAGCAAACGTCAATTTAGCGTCTATGAATCTGACATTACTGCTACGTCAGTGACGCTTTTGTACATTGTTTGTTGGTGCAAGCAACGACGTTCTTGCTGCAGTGAAGTTTTTGTACAATCGTCGCTGCTGCAAGCCGCGACGAGATGATACGTCGTCTTCTGCTACTTTTCTTGGCCCTGTTTGCTGTAACTGCAGTGTGATGCCAGTTTGGTGTTTCAAATGCCCTAGGCTCTTGTGGGTCAGAGGTAAACTCAAGTTAAATGTACACCAGATCTGGATCTAGGTGGGTAGATGTTTCCGTGCTGAATCCAGATCTGGATCTATCCCATATTCCTCGTGACAAAATGCCAACTGAATCTGCTAAACTACTTGCAAACCAGAAGCCATGCATTACCTAGCAAAAATTAATGCCTTTTATGCTCACCACATTGGTCTTTCAATTCTAACTATAGATTTTGGCAAATTTTTGTGATGGTTTGTTTTAAAAGTACTACAGATTGCTACACTCCACAGAGTTCAATGAGATATCCATGCAAAGGACGTACATGTGTTCGTGTGCTTTGCTTTCCAAAGTTAACGTGCTATCATGTGTTTTTTGGGGTCACCTATACCCAATCTTGTAAATGATCCCTTTATTATACAATAAGTCAATATATTCTAGATTACTAGAGCAGAATAGTATAGGCAAATTCATTCTAATTCAGGAGCCAGAACTTATGTCACATGCATCGAAAACTTAACTTGTTAGTGATGCTTTTTGAAGCTCACCTCATTATAATTGCAGAGTATATTTGCTCAAGAAGCTCACTCCCAAAATAGCGTATATACCGAAGCTTCAAACATGTCAAGCTTAAGGATTTGTTCCTCCTGCATGAGGAACATCAACTGTTGGTGTATGGAACTTGATCCATACTGGACACTCATATGAAATACCGCGGATCCATATGTAAGGGCATATATGTCAGTTTTTATAAATACGGGTTTGCCCTAATCCTTATGTTTAGAGGATGGCCGCCGCTTCTGTGTGTGCTGTCTGTGTGTTTATTTGAGAGATAATACAAAAAATCTGTGCGACTGTGGACGTAAGAAATTATTGCTTCGAACCACGTAAATTGTTGTCTTCTTCCTTGTTGCTTATAACCTCCTCTTAAAAGTGTGACCGAGTGTTTTTGTGTATTGTTACTAACATCAACCACACCCAGATGCTGAGACTCCCTCGCATTATTTTTTATGCATAAAACCCCAAAAGATTAGCACTCTTAACCGTCAGGACTGAGCACACCTTGGCTTGCTCAAGTATGGCTGCTTGTGGGTTTGGAACTCTCGATGGCTTACCGTGGTTTTCTTGAGCGTCCAATTTGCCAACTACGTTGACAAGATTGAGTTTCGTGTACACCTCCCTTTCTCCACGCAACAAATATGCACCAAGAAAAGGAAAGAATGAGGTGGTGGCGTTTTTAAAAAGTAAAAAATCAAAGCTATGTACATTTTAATCTTTTAATATTTGTATTTTAATGAAGATATTTTAGTCATTGCACATTCTTGTGCATGTGTACATAATCAGCTTCGAGTGTTTGACGTTCAAGGAGGTTCGTTTCCTTGAATTGAGCCCTCTGACCTCAATGGTCAATCATGCACACACATTCAGCATTCCACGGCTTCCTTGAGTTCCAGCTTTCTTCCTTCTTCCCATATCTCTTTGAACATAAATCAGCGAGGAAAGTCAGAACAATGTGCCGTCACAAACTTCTCTATTTTCAAGCCTATCAGTTCCCTCCTCTCCATTTCCTTAGCGTGTATGTATCTTTATAAAATTAAAAAACTTTGTCTCTAAGACATAATTACTGCAGTTATAATCCCTCAAACAACAGCAGTTGATTTTTTATTTTAATTAATCATCTAGCAACAACCAACCAGATGAGAAAACTTGGATCATCAGCAGCGTGCTTCTGTTTGGTTTGACGACAAGGGAAGCAGAGGTGAATCCAAATCCACTTACGTGCGTCATGGGCCAACCGGCGACGCGGCATGGCCAAGTAAGCGTCGTCGCGAAATGAGACCCCAAATATGACGTGGGAGCGAAGTCACAAATGATCCGCCAACTATGACGTCGGAGTGTCGTCTCAAATGGTCGGTCCACGAACGCGACCTGTAACTTTTCCAGCTTTGGAAAAGGGAACAAATTTTGCATATTGATAAACTTCTGCCACAAAATCGTATAAGCGTGATTTAATTAATGTGATTCAAAAACCACGGTAACGGTCTTAATCGTTCGACTTATAAAATTTTATATAACGTTAGGCTTTGATCCTACGATTTCTCTTGTGATTTCTTCTCGCCAGGTGTAATCTAAAGATTCTAAACAACTATATATATAATATATATATTATATATATATATATATATATATATATATATATATATATATATATATATATATATATATATATATATATATATCGAATCGCGTGCACGCACAAAACAAATAAGGTTGGGGCATTTTAAAAACTTTGTTATTATGAGTGTAGTTTTTAGTCTGATCTCTTGTTCTGTTATGCACAACAGTATGCATGCACACACAATGGATTAAATGAGCGCTCGAAGAAGGGGAACTGGTGGAAGTTCGTTGTTACAGAGAAAATTGATGAGTGGTTTTAGGTGGACATCTTCGTGCCCTTTCTTTCACTTTGCGTCACGAAATCAATTTTCTGCGAACAACTTTTAACCTTTGCTCAATCATTTCAGTGTAGACGAATAATTCATTTGGATGCAAGATGGACGTTGCTTCTTGCTTCCACCTCTCGTCACGTGCAAAAATAAGTATGACAAACAAACTTTGCTCAATCTACCAATATTTTAATTTGAGTTATAGTCATTGCTGCTCTTATACAGAAACAAGGCCGACAGAAACAAGGCCGTCTTGAATCGGATATTCGACCGAACCAATCAGTAAAAATCGAATACAAAATATCTAATCAAGAAATTGGATTGGATTCAGATGATGCAGATGCAGATCTTTTTATTTTTAGATAAATATCATAATATCTAATGCTCTTACATTTGGAAAATTAACAAAATTTGGTTCAAAGTTTTATAACTTTTTTTTTTTAATTCCAATTCGAATCTGAATTCAAATCCAAAAGCATATATGATATGGGTATATGCGATTCAAATAAAATCTCTTGACATCCCTAACAAACCATGATAATTGTACCCTCAAAAGTTTCGATAGTTCGTCGTCAAACTCCGGCAATATATGATGCGACGTGTGCTCGTTGATTTTGTTGTGGTCTCGTGCCCGTGTGATCTTTCCTAAAAGTTGAAGTTGAAGACTACTAAATTTGGCTAGGGATTAGGCCTTGGAGGAGAACAACCAGGGGACGGACCTGATTTCTTTATCAAGGTTCACATTTCTTGCTTACGGAGAAAGGTTATACACAGGTGAGTTAGGCGAGTTTTTCTCTTTCAATCTTATCGGTGGATGGAGGCAGCAAGTTACGGTTCATGCACGCTACCTAGCTAAGTTCCCTTAATTTCCGGTAATACCTCGGTTTTAGGCACGTGACCACGGTAAGTCAGCTTACAGCAGCTAGAAATGGGGATCCGATCTGGGTTCGGACTTAGCTCTCGGTCCAAGCCCTTGCACTTGACCATATATTTGCTTATGTTGGCTCATGAGAAGGCCTTCACCCTTGCGAATTGACCAACGCAGTTCTGAACCCTAAGAGCAAGCAAGAAAGGCTGTAGCCCTTGTTCGGCTTTGGTTCACGTAAAAGTGGTGGATCGATCTGGTTGACCAACTTGATCGGCTGGGAATTAAATGACTGGAATTGTGGTAATCAATGAATCGTTCGTTTTGTTCGGATCGAATTGATGGAAGGAGAGATTCCCGTGCTGATTGAACTACCAATTACTTTTTAATCTTTTCCTTAACGTCTATCTCACGCCTCCGTCCTTCTCAATGATACTATAGCTATTCGTTAACTTAGATCGATGAAACAGAAATCATTTGCTCAAATGGGCGATCGAATTGATGGAAGAACGATGCAATTATTAATGTCCCACGGATTGAAATACCACTTTTAGCTAGATAGGGATGTCAATAAATTTCATTTAAATCGGATATACCTTTAACTATATCTGTTTTTTCAAATATTCAAATGTGAATTTGAATTCAAATACAAATAAAAAGAAGCCATATCAAAAATCTGATTTTACAATTTAAAATCTGACTTTCATATTTATGTCTGAATCTGAATCCGTATTTTGCCCATTTTCAACATTACATATATGATGTTTGTCTAAAAATAAATCTAAATTGGATCTAATTAGATATTGTGTATATCTGATTCCAAATCCGACTGGATGTCATTTCTTAAATCTGAATCTGCTCTGATTCTTAATCATATATATATTTTTTTTTTCATATCAAATCTTTTTCGAATCCATTCGGTCGGATATCTTATTCAAATCATTTATGTTGACATCCCTACTTTTAAATGTTTATGTCTACTATATCTATTTTACTTATTTGTTGTTCCCAACAAATGCTAATTGTCTAGTGGTCAACTTAGTTAATTTAATTCAAGTGGGCCTCGTCAGATCCAATTCATGGGGCCAGAACCGTACATAATGACTCAACTCATTGAGCTACCACTTTTATTTTATTTTCTTAAACTATTTCACCAGTGATAAGGCGAAGCTAGAATTTTTTTCGCTAAGGGTCACAGTTGTAGAAATTATCATTTCTTATGGGACACAACATATATAGATACGTAAATAATTGTAAGACATCTGTATGAAAATAAAAATAAAAATAAAAAAATTGTTGTTGGTGTGAGCAACTGTTTGCCCACGCCAGCCTATATGTAGCTCTGTTACTGTATTTCACACATGCATTTGTTGTTATCAATGTCAGTACTTTATTCATAATTAGCCAGCAACATATGGGGTTGATATTGGAAGAAAGATCCTCATCCGATTAGTGTACTGATGGAACGGCCAAATTTTATTCTTTTTCTTAAATCATACATTCCATTCATTTGTTATTATAGTTATTGTTATCGACCTAGTTTATTCATTAATTAGATCGATATTAAACTTCCTATATTCATAATCGGCATGTCTCAACAACTTATTTATTAAAAACCCAAGGATTTGCCATAGTTTTTGGTACTTTGATATTTTCTTATTTTTTAAAAATACAATACTTATGTTATGCTGTTCAATCTGATTTTCTTGTTCCCCTTACAAGCAATTCCTTCTGAAACACTTTAGTTCAAAGTCAGTTTTGATCGTGCCTTCTCGTGTTGTATGGATAACAAGTATGTCATTTTGCTAAAATTCACTAGTATAGTAAGTCACAGCCATAGTTAATAACAAAAGTTTTTTTTTTCTTCAATTTGAATACGTATGGATACATCATAGAAACATAATGTCAAGAAAAGAAAATTCCCCAGTTCTCTTGAGAAATGTCAGGAAAATATGTGCTACTTTGGGTTATGAAAACTCAATTAATATAAAAAAAAATTAGACAGATTACAAAAGTGTACAATAGTTAAGTTCACATTAAACTATGACAAATGTTGTTGGAAGTACTTGCATATTTATTCTGCATTATTTGATCTCAGATCACAAGCGATTTCGTGCTCCACCATTACTTTCCGAAAACGGGTTTTTCCCATTTCTAATTAATTGCTATGCTGCGACGTGTGATCACTTAATTACCAGTTGGTTGTCACAATCTTCAAATCCGATCCCAATGAAAACCATAGTGTTTCGGTCATTCGATCATCTTCCAAAAGTCTATGTCAACAATTCCTCACACAGAGATCGCTCATCAAAGTCATAACTGGAAATAACTTTGCTCAAAACGCAGCGTCGCCAACTACGATTACCTGCAATCACCATTCCTATTCAAAAGTCAAGGTCGTAATATGGAGCTTCCACATGAAAATTTACAGGTGTTGGTTTGAAAGGAAAGTGGAATTGCTTCTGTTGGTGACGCCGCATAAGTCAAACCATTGAAAATCCAGAAAGATTCTTGCCAATTCAAGGCTCGACCCTGTGCACCGATAGAACTTCCTAATCACGTACATGAACAATCCAGTCACTCCACGCATTCTTCTACAATGTTCAACAGTTCGTGTCCTCGCCTCTAACCTGCCGCGCAGAAAGCTTTGATAATGGCGACAATGGGGGCTACATGGACTTGACCTGATCCATCGGCTTTTTGACCACTTACCGTGGCAATGAAACGGCGAGGAAAGAAACAAGATCACGTAAAATGGCGTCGCAGCCTATAAATTAAAGCCCTTCCTTGTGGTGGAATCCATGCATCCATCGTTGTTGTACTCGAAAATGGCTTTCCGCATGCTCCTTCTTCTTCAGATTTTAGGCTTTCTTCTTTCATCCTCCTTGCTCGGTGCTTTGGCGAAAACCCATTACCACGACTTTGTTGTGAGTTTCTTTATAGCATGCATGCATGCATGTACTCGTGCTTAATTGGTCTTAGAAGATGACATCCTCCTCAACGAGAAGTTCATTACTTGTTTGAGTTTCCTCTCCTCCCTTTAGGACTTAGGAGAGACACCGAGCAATGGCATGTACCAAGCGTGCTGTGCTTTTCTAGGAATTGCAGGGTGCTACTTATTGCTTGATTTAATGATTAGATCCTAGCTCTTGGGGAGTTTGAGATATTTTCAGGATTTTTATAAAATAAATGTCTTTTTAAAACTTTTAATTTTTTCACTTTTTTTTCGGTGATCTCTTTCTGATTTGAAGTATTTTAGTCATTACACACCACTTTAGTGCACAAATAACCGGATTGAGCTGTTGTGTTTGATGCTCTTTTTTCCTCATTTTTATCTTTATAGGGACAGTTTTTACATTCATGAAGGGTAGTTCAGTAATTATGGCTACAAACACGGGCTGTCGTCTCGAGGGGCATATATATATATATATATATATATATATATATATATATATATATATAACCTGCTTCGATTCGATCTTGTCTAATATTTGACCAATTTAGATAATTCCCTTTTACCCTTGTCGTCTCCTAATATTCTTGCCACCATCCAAAATCCAACATTTTGGAGAGCGTACCATCAATATTTTTGGGTGTAGTAGCGACAGTGTTCTATGTGATTGGAATTTGGTAGAAAGAATATTGTGTTCTTTGGAACACATCCATGTTCTTATAAGACGTACTGCAAGAATAGTGTATTCTTGTTCAAGGAACATTAGATGACCATTATATCTAGTATTTGGTTGAGAGGTTTAGAAATACACTCATTGTCAAACTATATTTTCCGAAATATTCGAATACATGTTCTAGGAACGTGTTCCACGAACGCAATATTCTACCCATCAAACGACTTCAGAGTGTGAAAAGGAAGCTGATAAAGTCTGAGCTCATGATTAATATATTTGTATGGCTAGGCTTTTCCTGGGCATCATTTGTCATTAGACAAAAACGCTTTGTTTCTTAGTATATATTAAGTTTTCCTTTGGAACCAGCGGAGCTTTGAACAATCTAATCGTGTTAGGGAGAAATTGGCTGGAAAATAAATTGCACCCAGTTTTCAATTTGAGCTCAATTCGCATTTTGCATGTTTTAAAGTGGCCTGACATCAAAGTTTTCTCTTCGCAGGTGGCACCATCTTCATACACGCGGCTGTGTGAGACAAAGGACATCCTGACGGTGAACGGCCAGTTTCCAGGACCAACTTTATATGTTCACAAGGGCGATACAGTGATCATCAATGTCTACAACCAGGCGCCTTACAACGTCACCCTCCACTGGTACACATATTATATTCTCTCGGGTTTTCCCTTTATATATGTATATGAAAGGAGAATGGTGTTTGCTTGATTAATGGCAACTGATGAAAATGAGGCAGGCACGGGCTGAAGCAGCCGAGGAACCCCTGGTCGGATGGGCCGGAATACATCACCATGTGCGGCATCCAGCCGAAGGCAAATTTCACCTACACGCTGATATTCAGCACGGAGGAAGGGACGATCTGGTACCACGCCCACAGCGATTGGACGCGTGCTACGGTGCATGGAGCCATCGTCATCTACCCACAGGAAGGAACCACATACCCCTTCCCCAAGCCCCACAAGGAATACACTGTAATCGTCGGTAAGCACCCTTACAGTCTCACTTGTAATATGAGTGTTCATGGTGCAACCATAGTTGATTCAGATACTCAAATAAAGTTGGTAATGAGTTGTGAAATTTTCGTTGCTGAGAGAGGGAGAGATTCATTCTCTATGGAGGTTCATGTTTATTCCGAGGCAACTTCAGCCGGCAACGCTATTTTATCTCCAGTTAATTAAGACGATGTTTCTTGGAAACTAGGGGGAATAGAGAAAGAGAAGTTCTGCTCGACCAAGCAAGATGTTTCCTACGTTTTTGTTCCAAGTCGAAGTGGATTTATATATATATCAATCTGACTCAATCTCCAGATTTATATATTAACGTCGAAAAACTCAATCGCAGGCGAGTGGTGGAAAGCTGATGTAATGGAGGTGATGCAACAAGCAATGCAGACTGGCGCCGATTTCAACCTTTCAGATGCCTACACCATTAATGGTCAACCTGGTGATCTTTATCCTTGCTCAAAACCAGGTAATTTTTCTACCCGGATCCAGAGGTATTTACCAGAAGATATACAGATAGAAACAAATTAAGAAAAAACGATAACCAGGTACATGGTAACTTTTCAGGCCTGGAACCTTTTACTTTTTTTAATTATTGGGTCGGATGAACGATGTCAAACGTAGCAACCATGAAAGGCGACGGAAACGACAAAGTAAAGTCTGTAAAGTCTCCATATTGTTGGTGAACATGGGAAAGGTTTCCCTGCAGATTGGTTCAAAGTTCAAACAATACTTTACACGACTCCAATATCCTAGAAAGTGTTTTTTTTTTTTAAGAACAAACGGAAGAAGTCAAAAGGAAAAATCCCTTGCGGGAAGAGATACCAAAAGAATAATTTGTCCTTGGAAGAAATCTTTAGAAAATGAAATATTATATTCAAAAAATGCTACTTCTGATAAGTTAAACTGAATTTGCAAAATTGGATTGGACTAGAACAAACGAGTTTTCTTGTAGCTCGCTCTTTGAACAGGTGGTTTTGTTTATCCGATTTTTCCCAATTCAAATAATCCAATAGTCGTTGAGCCGCCTTCAACCAGCTCATGTTTCTGCGTATTCAATCTTTTGCCAAAAATTACATGTAAAAGAGCCAATAAGTGACTATCCGCACCTGGTATCGAAATCCAATTCCTGAAACCTCTTCTAGAAGTTTATCATGATTTCAGGAGTTCATGATATCCTGGCTGAGCCACATCTCTTGGCATAATTAATCTGGTATGAGCTGCCAAACCAAAGCCTACCAATGAGAAAATTAATCAGAATTACCTGCAAAGACAGATTTTGCATTCATCACAAGAACATAACTAAGCCTCCCATGTCATCAAACTTATCATATATAAATGCGATCTTCCCGGACCGTGGTTCGATCTCCCCCTGACCCTCTTTCTTATGGCTTGCAGGAACAGTCCGATTTCCGTTCGAGTATGGGAAAACTTACCTCTTCCGGGTGATCGGCGCCGCGATGAGCAACGGCCACTTCTTCGGCATAGCAAATCACACGCTTGTATTAGTCGGCAGAGACGGCGCTTACCTGAAACCCCTCAGAACCAAATATTTCATGATAGGCCCCGGGCAGACCGCGGACATCCTTGTGAAAGCAAACCGACCTCCAAATCTCTATTACATGGCTGCTAGTCCTTACTCTGCCGCTGAGGGCGTGGCTTTCGATAACACCACAGCCACTGCAATAGTCGAGTACGAAGGCTACCACCATTCCACTACCTCTCCCCAATTGCCCGATCTTCCGCTGTTCAATGATACAATTGCTGTCATCAATGTGGCTAGGCGACAACGAAGTCTAGCTGACAAGAATCACCCCATTCACGTTCCCATGGAAATCGACACGAAGCTAGAAATTACAGTTTCAGTTAATGAACTCCCTTGCAACAATGATACTTGCCTAGGGCCTAATGGAACAAGGTTATCTGCTAGCATGAACAATATTTCATTTGTTGCCCCAAAGATCGACGTACTCCAAGCTTACTACAACAAGATCAAGAATGTTTACAAAACCGACTTCCCGGACTTCCCGCCTTACTACTTCAATTTCACGGCGGATTCCTTCCCCAATGACATTCTGATTCCAACTCTCGGAACAAAAGTGAAGGTGCTGGAGTACAATGAAACGGTAGAGATGGTGTTGCAAGGGACCAACTTGTTGGCAGGAGAGGATCATCCTATTCATCTACACGGGTACAGCTTCTATGTTCTCGCCCGAGGCTTTGGGAACTTTGATCCTGAGAAAGATCCACTGCAGTACAACCTGGTCGATCCTCCGAAATTAAATACAGTTGGACTTCCAAAGAATGGATGGGCAGTCGTGAGATTTAGAGCCAACAACCCAGGTAAATTAAATTATGTTCCTCTTTCTGTTCTATTTTCATTGATAGTTGCTGTTTTGATAGCCGAAAGATGTCATTCTCTTTAGGAGGGTTTTTTTTTTTTATAGCTCTGTCATCTTCGAAAGCGGACATGCAGCTCATACAAGAGGGATGAGTATGCCCAAACACAACCTGGATGGTGAATTGGGAAATATATAAGGTCGAAGTTGGCTAAATGCATAGAGGGAGGGTTGGTTCCAATTTGGTTAATTCTAGTTAAAAAAAACTAGAAACACTGCTGCCCAAATCTGGTTATAAGTTACATCCTTAATTGCTGGATTGTAGGTATTAAGTGCCACAATGAAACAAATACTCGCAAAATGCTTTATATGTCAGCTTGTGTGTGTGTGTGTATAATGAGAGAAAGAAAGAGATATTAAGTACTACTACCATGATCGCTGCTAATGGCTAAAAGGAGTAGACTGGTCTAATACTGATCATGGTGGTACCTATGCAGGTGTTTGGTTGATGCATTGTCACTTGGACCGT
Organism: Nymphaea thermarum; assembly: GCA_011799765.1. NCBI lineage: Eukaryota > Viridiplantae > Streptophyta > Magnoliopsida > Nymphaeales > Nymphaeaceae > Nymphaea > Nymphaea thermarum. Next base: position 132,541 of record JAANDH010000213.1, on the reverse strand, counting down.
CACTATTCTTGGGGGATGATTGCAGTCTTCATCGTCAAAAATGGTCCCACTGCCAAGACAAGCCTATTGCCACCTCCACCATATATGCCTCCGTGTTGAGAAGATGCTTGACTAAACAGAGAAAAGCACATCATGTTAATAGGCATATTTGGTCTCCCTTATGGTTACTTTTACAGGGAATCAAGTTCAAAAAATATATAAATTTGATTTGTCATTGGTATATTTCTTGTAGCATGCAATAAACTTTGATGTTAACCATTGTTCGTTTGTTATAATAAACACCTTCTTCTTCTTCTCTCTCTCTCTCTCTCTCTCTCTGTGTGTTTTTGGAAGAGTTTTCTGCTCCTGCATTGGACCAGCAAACCCCGAAACATCTTAATATAGCCCCGTTGATGGAAAAACTGAAGTTATTCATAATTGATCTACTACAAGTGAAAAACTGAGGGTGTGGCATCACATAACACGAGTGACATTTGGTGCTCATCTTCCCATGCAAGCCGAGCTGAACCGTCATTGGAGGAGAACCAACTTAGACCACCTTTATAACTTTCTTATTGAAGAAGCGAATTCTCATCTTTCAGTCTTCCACGGAACACTGCTAAGGTGAAATTCAAAGTAATTATAACTATTAACGAGTGAAACAATTCAATTACGAGAAATTTCTGGAAATGCTGATCACCTAATTTTAGAGAATCTTGCTCTGCTGCTATATTTTACCAGATCCTTGTTACGGTTCTGAGATTGGGAAAATAAAAATTAGTCAGGTCTGATTGATGCAATGAGATGCATCCCAATCAAATCTATATTGGCGTTGGAGTTTGCCTACACCTAACGCTGATACTACATGTACGACTATATAAGAATTGCTACTCTGTTTCATCACAGATGCCCCGCCGCTTTCGATCTTTGGAAGACCTAATATTCCTCACCATCACTTCTGATGGCTAGTTCTTGATTTGCCTGCTTTGATCTCCATTGCTTGTTGGCACTCATCTACAATGTGCTGCTTTTGAGATTATTTCTTTTCATTTTGCTCTTCTAAAGGGTCCAATTCAGTGCCCAGCCTCGTTATGAGAGGCTCACTATCTGTTTTTGTGATTCACTGTTCCCTATTGTGACAGGAAATGTCTGATAGAGTTTGAGAAAGCAAGCCTCAAAGAAGTTGTCATGAAATATCATACTTTTCTAGCTTGAAGTTACCCATGAACCTTGTGATGGTTTTCCTTGTTTTCAGAAATAAATGCATGGTCTCGCTGTCCATTTAGTATGTCAATACAAAGTCATTGCGAGAAACTTAAAGCAGTCGCATGAAAGGGTGTCTTGTGTGCACTTGCCCTGATAATATATATATATATATATATATATATATATATATATATATATATATATATATATATATATATATATATATATATATATATATAAAATAGATTACACACCACCAACCAATTTTGACGTGACCGCGTCCATACTTTGGCAAACAACAACAAATTCGAGGATGATGGGATAAGGTAAATTATCAGACTGAAAGATTCGGGCGAGATATTAGACAGTATCCAGTCCATTGTTTGGCACACATCATGAGAAACAAGATCTTGCTCGGCAATTTTTGTATCTCAATCAATCGCCCCTTATCTTGTCTGAGGAACTTTTTTCTGCAAATAGCCAAATAGGTAAACAGGGTTAAGGCAGACCCCTACCAGATTATTCCCGAAAATTTGCACCCAGGCGTTTCTGTTCTTGACATTTCTCAACTCGATTTCCATAATAATTTAAAAACCCCCCGTCTTGGTAGATGGAGATTTTGCTGGCACCCGGTGAGATATTTTGCTTCGCCCATGCGTGGTCTTCCATTTTACCTACTTTCTCATTTCTTTAATTCGATATATATTGGCACATGTCCCATGCCCTGAATAATTATTTGGTGGAATGGAAAAATAGTTCATAACAGACATACAATGAACTGGCTTGGAGCCGGAGTGTTGCTAGACGAGCTGCTGGCAATTTGGCTGGATTCAGCTAATCATTTTTTCACTCACTTTGGCCCGACTCCATTCATAACATGGGCATTCAAATTCCAAACTGATCGGCCAGACTGGCCTTCTGATATACAACATTTAGTGCCATGGACGTACGTATGTTTGATCTATCTAAAGTAGTCAGTATGTTACTTATTTGATTTTAATGTATTAATCTAGTCATATCTTGAGATTCTGTCAACATCTCTTTAATAAACTAACCATGTTATGGGAACATTTTTGGCTGGGCTGGACTGGTTTATCTTTAGGTACTGTAGTTTTGTACAGCTGTGGAATCATTGGCACTGCACGCCATCTTATCAAATGGCGCACTTGTGTCTCCTGGTGCTGATCTTAGCTATAGTATTATATGTCCTCTTTTCAATTCACTTGGCAACGATGGGAAAATTTAGCTGAGTTCAGCATTAACTGGCAGCTCTGAAAGTTGTTATCTTAATGGAAGTTCCTGAATTTAGTTTGCCCACAGATCATCCTCAAGACCATGGTTTCCTAGAGACAAGGTGGGAGAAGTGTATATTAAATTGCAGGCGTCCTTGCTTCCCTCTTCACCTGTACAAAGGTTCTTTGTTAAAACAAGGTGCAAAATTGGTATATGGACTGTTCATGGCTAGAGTTTGCAGATTGCAGCGCCCATGGATTCTCAGTTCTCACAATGGTTGACGTTAAGTTGTACTAAGAGCAGATTCAATTTATATACGCCTTAGCAAAGAGAACATGTGAATTATATATATAGCTGTTTCTCTTTGTTCCATTAGTGGATCTGATTATCTTCTTTTGTTTTTCTCTGGGGAGAATTAAAGTCCTCTGTGTCCAATTCCATATAATGGGTAGGTGCCTTCTCGGTAAAGCATCATTATCTTGAGAACTTATGTGAAAATTAACATGACATTATTTTAAGATCTTAACTATGTTCTTGCTATATGTCATGTTGACATCTCAAATCAAATAAATGCATCCATGGGAGCGGCTTTCGTGGTACGCCCTTGTTCCAAGGTAGGGCGGACCCAGAGATCTAAGCTACGAGGGCAAGAATGATTGACATGATCAGATGACCAGCACCTTAACAGCCAGTATCTAGGTTGTGACCGACAGTGAATGGACGCATCACCCACTGGTTTGTCACGTTTATGAGAATGGAAAGAACCATGGAGTTCTAGCTGGGTAGGTTTTCTTTAGGTTGCCAAAATAATAATTGAATTAAATAGGCCAAGTGGACAAATTCCATGAATATATTTTTAGGTGAGCGAAAGAATTACAATGCAATGGGTTGCTTGAAAAAGAAAAATCGCTGAGAAAAAATCATTATGCCGGTTTCATTTGGTGGATGGATTCATAAGAATTCACCAGTCCCAATAACAAATAAACCCAGCTTGAATGATCATGCATTAAGAGGAAAATTCATGGGGATGGAACATAATTATTATGGAGGACCGGCATAGCGTAATGATCTTTTATATATATATTTTTTCAAGTGCATGTAACATAGGTCTAGCATTTGCCAACGGTTCTCTCCATAAAGCCGAGGGACCTAAAGCCCATGGGATTTGAAATGAAGATGTTGTTGAAGTCCGACGAATTATGTCTATGCTCTCAACCAGGTTAATTCAGTTTAGGGATATAGGAGAAAAAAAATATGTTGTTGCATTTATTTTTCAAAAAGCATAATTGGCAACTATGTGAAAACTAATTAAAGTTAAAACCGTGAATTAATAATCATCTACAATAATAAAAAAGAAGATTAACACATATGACGCTCTTCTATTAGCCGATAAATCAAATCGGCTTATTCGGGATTCAATTTGAACCGGCGGAGAGTAGAACAATATTTCCTAACTTTCTCTTTTTGAGAGGAGGAGTACCAAGCACCCTAAAACCCAAACCCTTGCTGGGAACTTTCCAGCACATACTGTAGCTACCTCGGTTTGTTCAAGTCTCAAGGCAGTTAAGTGACTCGACTTCCTATTCCCAAATACTAAGGTTTAATCATGACAGTCTCAAGGGGATATTGGAAGCTGAGAAAATGAATATATTTTTCGTTCGAGAAAAAGTTGTGAAAGCGAAGTTTTTACTTAGATATCAATGCTGTTTGCTTCAATGCAATGAAAGCAGTTGCTTTGGTGTTTTTCATGTTAAATAAATGTGTGCAGTACCGGCGTGTGGCAGGCCCCAAGGCTTCCAAAAAATGAAGAAAGAAATTTTATTTTCAAGAAAGAAAAACTGCAAGTTTCTGTGGGAAAGAGATTTATGACTGTGCTTCTTAATTGGAAACTAAGCTCAGTGGATTTAGCTAATTCATTACAGATTGAATTCCCAATGTCGTTCTTATACTAATTTGTGCATAGACAGCTGGGACCGACTCTTTCCATGGAGATTCTTCCCCCCAAGCCACCGTCTTGGATCACAATCATCCCACTGGTTGCACGGGCATCCCATGGAAACCGAGGGAGATGCTTAGAAGAAAGTGAAAGGGCAACACCGCTGCTTCTTAAATGCATAGAAAACGTGTTGAATCTAGGCATCTTAATCTAGAAGCGAATCAAGGGCCAGTGAGATGGAGAATGATCCTCTAAAAAATTGATAAACCCATTTGTCAACTCAATTTTTTTATTGCTGCATCGAAAGATGTCTTGCTTAATTACTCAAAATGCTCTCTTGCGGAAACCCAAAAATTTGGCCGCCATTACAATATTTTTCCCAAAACGGCTGCAGGGGAAGAGATTTCACACTAGTGTTGGTTTTTAAGCAACAAGTGGGAATCACTTCTATGGATAATTTTCTATTCAGCAATTCATGGTGTAAAGATTATGAAAAAACTCAAAGCGTGGCCCCTTTTCTTTTGCAATAAGAAGAAACCACTCCTTTTATTGCTGTTACCAAGCTGCTGGTAGAGTGCAAGGTCGTAAAAGTGAAGTTTCGAAAGGTGTTTAACACTTAAATCAAGTCTCAAAAAGTACCACACTCGGTAGCCGCAACATCTTCCTCATAGTGTTTAAGATTTGGTGCCCAATGCCCACCCGTGAACACCTTTCGTGCATTGTTCCTCGATTGGTACCTTTTAGGTTATTTGTCCGAGAAAGAAAGATCATGCATTCCTCGCGTTCACACCAAAGGGTAAAACGAGCACTGCGTAATTAACCACCACACTCAAGTTCATGATATGTAACATATATTATGTACTTGGAAAGATTTCATGAGTTTTTGTGGCCACTGCAATTGCAAGGGGCATCTTCAGACATAATGCTGAAGATGTTTTGCTTCTATGGTTCAGAAGAGTCTCGATTTGGCCGATTACGGGACTTGAAAGCTTAATTATTAGAGTTAAGAAGCTTCTCATCTGCTCGACATAGCAGGAAACCGACAATGGTAGCTCTCAATTACAACTGGTTTGGCGTGGGAAACTGTTGACTAGAGACAGATATAGCACCAACCCAGCTTGCTTGATTAATTTAAACCTTTCTTAACTAACAAGGAGTAACGAATGCTACACCAACCTAGCCATTTCACGGAAGCTTCCTGCTACATACTCTTAACTAGATGTCTTTCACCTATGGCTTCAGGAACCATCCTGTTCAGAATCCATCTCCATACTACCATTATTAAAAATTTTCTCCTTAAAATGCTGTACCTACTACTATTAAATTATTATTACTGTACATTAAGTTGACATTACTGGTGGCTTGAGTTAGTAGATATTTAATGGCATTTACCTTTTCACGAGTGTGACATTGTCTCTACTTCCAATGGGTAGCTCCTTCAAACGATCAGTGAGCCGAGGAGTTACTTGGATTGCAAGTCTCTCTCTCTCTCTCTCTCTCTCTCTCTCTCTCTCTCTCTCTCTCTCTCTCTCTCTCTCTCCGTGTACGCATTCTTTCAGCTTTAGCTGCCCAACTCGGTTTCATATTTGGCTTCAGGTTGGGTTACATGGAAGCATTCGTACCTTCTTTCCATGTTTCTCAAACGATGAACCTCTCAGATCTCCATGCGTGTGGCCGCATGTTCAGTAGCAGAATCCCGAACACTAACTTTTCCTGAAAACCAAGGTGGGCGCTGCTCGCGATGCTTCCCGTAATCTTCAGCTATACGTTTTCGCAAATTAAGAAGCTGGTAATGTATTCACTGTAGTTGAAGCAATGGATAAGGGTTCAGATGCTAAGAGATCATCTGAATTATGTAGCAGATAATGACGGTTTTACTGTTCTGTAATCAGACATGCGCTTCCGTTTTTCCTAACGAACGCTTTTTCGTGTAGTAATACTACATATTATAGACTGCAATTCTCTGCTTCGAGGCAATATTTTCATTATTAGACTTGAAAATCCAGAGAGCTAGCTGATTACTGTGAAACAGCGTCTGTTTCTTTCCTTTTTTTGTCTTGACAAGTGACAACTAATTTGTGAAGCCAATTGCTAAAGGTTCTAATGGAGTAGTTAGTACTCCTGCTCTTCGCAAACATCGCTGATGTAAAAGCTCCTCACTGGGATCGTTGACATGCATTTTCCAAATTGCAGGTAATATTTTCATGACATCCAGCGCCTGGATAAGAGTCAACCCCAACTTGATATATATATAATGGTGACTTTGGCTTAATAATTGAAAATCTAAACTGGGTCAAGTCGACATTTAAATTATATACTTACAAGCAAACTGATCAGCTATCGCAAGTTTACTAATTGTCATCCTCCCCCATCTAGAGGTCAAGCTTGATTTAGCTCGTGGCACGGACGAGATGAAGCTCGAAGGCTTTCTATTTGGTTTGTGCGGTTTACTAATTTACGAGCGTCAGCAATCAAATATAGTAATTGAATACAAGAGAAAAAACCTTTAACAACGAAAAGCGCAACTAATAAATGGTTGTAGTTACATATTTATACCAGCGTCCCTCTTTTACGGAGTGGTAGTAGGTACACCATTCTCGTCCATAGCTCAACGAGAAACTGTATCCTTAGGTCACTTTTATGGGTCCCTAACCCATTTTTATGTGTATGTGACATGCACCTGTACATATGTGGAGCTCAGTTCCTTAGCCTTACCTTGAGTTGTTATGAGCTCAAACTTGGCTCGGTTCACCACCATTAAGCCGAGCTCAGCTTGAACAGCCTGCTCGAATTCCAAAACATACTTGCGCATCAAAGGCACCGAGCTGCCTCTTTTAACGAGTCGAACCAACAACGGGAAATGTACTTAAAAATATACATGAAACTATGCCTCAAGTGTCAACAGCACTTTTGAGTCCATGGAGTTTAGAGGCATCTCCCCACCAAACTCCCCTCTATATAAGAGCCACCACCCTACTACATTCCTTCACAGTTCACCACACTGCCTCCTTCTCTCTCCCACTCCCTTCCATCAACCTGTTCATTACTGCAAGTACTCTCCAACTGTCCCTAGCGAGCACGAGAAAGAAGATGAAAATGGATGTGGGGACGGGCTCATCCCAACCAGCGAAGGACCCAAGCTGGTTCCTCTACACTCTCTCCGCCATGCTCGGCTCCAAGACCTTTGGGGTTTGTGACGGCTGGGCTCTACTATCGTTGGCAGCTGCCTTCCTCGCTAGCTTTGTCCTGTCCTGGTGGTTCACCTCCGGCGGCATCGCCTGGAGAAACGGACGCAACTCGCGCGGGTCGGTCCCCATCCCCGGGCCGAGGGGGCTGCCTATGATTGGCAGCCTCCACGCCCTAAGCGTCGGACTGGCTCATCGTACCCTCCGCGCCATGGTCGACGGGCTCGGCGCCAAGCAGCTCATGGCCTTCAGCCTCGGCTCCACCCCGGCGGTCGTGGCATCCGAGCCGCAGACTGCCAGGGAGATTCTCACCTCCCCTCACTTCGCCGACCGCCCTATCAAGCTGTCGGCTCGACAGCTGATGTTCGAGCGAGCCATGGGATTCGCCCCAAGCGGCTCCTACTGGAAGCTCCTTCGCAGGATAGCGGCGTCCCACCTGTTCGCTCCCAGGCGCATTGCGGCCCACGAGCCTGGCCGTCAGGCCGATGCCGCCATCATGCTTCGCGCCATCGCGGCCGAGCAACGGGCCGACGGCATCGTGTCTCTCCGGCGCCACCTCCAGCTTGCTGCTCTCAACAACATCATGGGCAGCGTCTTCGGTCGGCGGTACGAAGTGTCGGCATCGTCGGAAGACCGCGAGGTGACGGAGCTGAGGGAAATGGTGCGCGAAGGATTCGATCTGCTCGGGTCTTTCAACTGGTCCGACTTTCTGCCGTGGCTCGGCTTCATCTGCGACCCCCACGGCATCCGCGCGCGCTGCGCTGCCTTGGTCCCTCGAGTCCGAGCCTTCGTGCGCGGCGTCATTTCTGAACACAAGATGAAAAGAAGCTCCACTTCTAGCGTAGCGGATGCCGCTGACTTCGTGGACGTTCTGCTCTCTTTGGAAGGGGAGGAGAAGCTTCAGGAGGATGACATGATCGCGGTGCTATGGGTATTTTCCTCGTTGCCTCTATTTTTCTTCTCTTCGGTAATCGCTTCACTAGTTTGTCGGTAGAACTCGACTACTGTAGAGAAGTGTACTGAGGGAGCTCAGACTGTCGTATGTTCGTAGCTTCTCTCTCTCCCTTTTCCTTATAACATATATGGGCCTATGGAAGTCTCGGTACTGAATAAATTACTTCTAATTTTCTTGATGGTTGTATGTAGTCAGCAATGGTGCCACTATGTACGTTCTGGAGTGATGTAGAATATCTTGCTTAAGCTCTCTTCTCACATGTAATTTGCAGGAAATGATTTTCCGGGGAACTGACACCACGGCCTTGCTTACCGAGTGGGTGATGGCGGAGCTTGTGCTTAACCCGCATATTCAGGAGAAGCTTCAGAGGGAGTTAGACGAGGTGGTTGGGAAGGCCAGGACCGTGGAGGACGCCGACGTCGCTAAGCTCCCCTACCTGCAGGCGGTGGTGAAGGAAACGCTGAGGGTGCACCCACCCGGCCCTCTGCTATCGTGGGCAAGGCTGTCGACGAGCGACGTGCAGCTGAGCAACGGGATGGTGGTGCCGGCGGGGACGACGGCCATGGTAAACATGTGGGCCATCACGCACGACGGCAGCGTGTGGGAGGACGCCGGGAAGTTCAGGCCAGAGAGGTTCGTGGAGAGGGAAGGAGGGGAGTGCGTGGACGTGAGGGGGAGCGACCTGAGGCTGGCCCCGTTCGGTGCGGGCAGGCGGGTGTGCCCGGGCAAGAACCTGGGCGTGGTCACCGTCAGCTTGTGGGTGGCCAAGCTGGTGCACCACTTCAGCTGGGTGCAGGCGCCGGGCAAGGCGGTGGACCTGAGCGAGGTGCTCAAGTTGGCCTGTGAGATGAAACATCCTCTGTGTGCTGTGGCGGTGCCTCGGGGCGTGGCTCTCTAGAAAGGTTGCTGTCCTTTCGGTTCCTTACAGAAGGGGTTGTGTTTATGTTTTACTAAGGACGGGTGTGCTGCGGAATAATATAACGAAGTATGGTCCCTGGAGTTTTGACAAGTTTTTTCTAGGGGTCAGCTCTGATCATATGTTATATTATAATATTATTTTAGATGTGGGTTTTGTTAGGTTTGAGGAAGTGTGTGCCCCTCCTGGCTGGTGTGAATGTGTTACATAGACGTCTTTCATATGTTGTCTCTGTAAGCAACTGCTCTAAATGGAATACTTCGTTTGTTGAAATTGTTTCTCTCGCTCTCTCACCCTCTTTCAAACTTTCTCTTTTCTGATCATTTTAACCACTTTTACCATTCAGGTGATGGTACAGCCTCGACTATTTTTCATCTTTTATTGATGGAGACTGTCACAATTGCATGTCACATTTTTATATTTTGAAAATGGTGCAACAGTGTGCCGTAATTCTTGTGCATCATTCCCCAGATCCTCCACACCCCAAGAAAACAAAGGACGGAGAACGTGACTAAATATCACCAAAACTAGTTCTTCTAGCGCAGTGTTTTGAAAACTTGAATGGTTTGGTAGCTCAAAGCCTCCATTGATGTCTCCCCAAAAATCCGATCTGCGAAACTCTTCATCGAGTTGCAGTCGTGTTATTGCCGGCTCGGCTCATACCAGATAGAAGAGAACAAAGACGAGATCTCCATTCAGATTTTTAAAAATTTAAAGTTTTACATCATATAATGTAAAAGTTTTAGTTTAAATTGTGTTCTTTTTTAAAATTTTGAAGCTGATTTCGCCATTGTTCTTTAAAAAAGATTTTGAAAGTGGCACCTTTTACAAATTTTCACATGGCACCCGAAACTATTTAAATATATTAATACAAAAGTAAAGAAATCTCAAGGAGATAGTGTGGGCAAAAGCCCATACCAGCTCACATGCGGCGGGGCTCCACCTCTTGGCCACAACAATTGGGTAACAAGATTTTCTCCTACTTCCGGCCGTCGACACCCAAAACCCTAACCACCGCCTCTGTATTCTGAACGATGCCCGACCAGCTGTTGTTGCTCACAGTTGGTTGGCCGCACCAGCAGCACGGCCACAACCACAACCACAACCACAGGCAAGTCGGTACCCATCGGGATTTGGGGTCCTGGTTCTGCTGTCGCACGAGCCATGTGTAGGTCCCGCCGCTGCGAAGTCTACAGGGTCGGAACCCTGTTGGACGAGACATCTGTTCATCCTCTACCTCCAGAATCGTACCAGAGCTCCTGTAGCTTCACACCCATGGATTCCTTTACCGCTTTACGAGAGAGGGGAGCCGTCAATCATAAATTCCAAACCTCAGCGGTGCACCCTTTACGGTAAGGACATAATGACGAAATAATGAGGAAATAATATGCGTGGTGATATGGGCAAAGACCCAGGCGGACGCTGCAGGAAGTGGCAGATGGCTCACTAGGGGGTCGAATCGCAGCAGTAACGCACCGCCGGCTGCCAGCACCCGCCGCCCGCCGCCGCGCCAGCTACCACCTACTAATAGGTCATTACTATACGTAAGGCAGGCTGAGCGAGGGAAGGGGATGGTCTGTGCCCCGAGTCAGGAGCTACTAGGCACGTATCTCTTGCTCGAAGCTTCAGCAAATAATTTGCCGAGATTTTGCTGCGACCCACAATTAATATTACTGAGCATTGAGACGTGACACGCGGGTGTTGGCCTTACTGTATATAAAGGAAGCCGGGTTTCTATTGCAACTTACGGCTTTGTGTCTATTATAAACATGCAATTTAGTGATAATCTATTCAATCTACGACCCTTTTCTTACAGAAAAAGTTTACATTCAGATTGTGTTTCGATTACACCCTCAAAGAATATTGTGAGAATCAAGCGTTGTACATTATTATTCTTTAACCAGTTTTTGAGTTCTGGTTCTATGTTTGAAAAGCGATGAAGCTAAAACGAATTTTCTTTTTGTCAAAAACATGAGGCGTTTTCAGATGCGCATTTACAGATTTATCACCCGTGAGTGTTAATTGTTTATCTGAACTTGAGACAGGAGCTTCATAATTTTTTACTGCATTCCGCGCTCCAAATTAACCAACCACTTTCTTGGCCTTCCTCTCACATGGTTACCTTATATGACATTTTCACCTGCCGCCTACCCAACGCTTGGTTAAGATTCCAATGTTCTTTTGAACTTTTCTTGATATTTTGTAGGTCTTCCATGTTTGTGACGGTTACCTGCTGAAAACCAAAAAAGCTGCGACCGATGGTCTACTTTTGTATATTTAACTTATGGAAGAAGCAGACTTCCATGCAAGGTACAGAAAGAGTAAAAAGTGGGGCTTACAAAAATTCACTCTGCCTTGGAAAAATTCAAAATCTACAACTGGAGGGCCAGCCGGCGGGACGACAGGGATGCTCCCTACCCGACGAGTGAAAGTTAAAAAAAAAAACAACCGAAAACATGAGGATATGGTTTTTGATGGACTACCAATGTTACTATTTAATCCATTATAATGGGAGAGAGAGAAAAAAAAATAAGAAAAAAATCGTATTGTATGTTTATTATATGGCACTAATTTCCCTCTTTTTCTTTCTAACTTTTTTCTCTCTTCAACCATAATATACTGTGCGCCCTCACAAGTAACCTGGGTGACTGTGGATAGCAGCCACTATTCACTCACCTCCAGTTTTACTTAGATATACTGTATGGGAAGGTCGTGATTGCACGAAGTTGAAGATAGTTCGATGATTTCAGCTCTTATATACATGTAGGAGATGAAACCTCCATCCAATCACAGCTTATGAATATAATTAAACACAGTGCATTGGGTAACATGCTGCGAAAGGTTAGAGGAATTTTGTAGTATATATATATATATATATATATATATATATATATATATATATATATATATATATGATAGGTTTTAAAGTTAGCGCAGACATATAATAAGAGAAAAAAAATGGAGGGAGAGAGTATTGAAAGGAAATATGCAGAACAGAAAATTTTAAAGTGGTTCGGATGAAATCCTACGTCCACTGACTCTCATATCAAGAATAGATGATATGAGGTTCCCTTAATGAAATATTTATACACAGTTTTGCAAGGGACTGTTACAGAGTTGGTAACGATTGCTCTCATTCCTTTTTTTAAGGATGTGTTAATATTTTCTTTGCTCAGATTTCCTTCCTTGAGATGCTCTGTTTCTTGATTGTTAAGATCATGATCTTTTCCAGCTGTTGAGCAGTTATTGGCAGCGGGTCTGATTTCTTTTTTGAGATTGTGCTGAATTAATTCAGCGTGATCATCTCCAGCCATTGAGTCGTTATGATGTGCAGGTATGATTTTCTTTTGATTGAGATTGTGCTGAATTAATTCAGCATGATCTACTCCAGCCTTTGATTCAGCTTCAGATGATACGTCAACAAGTATGTTCCTCCTTAACTCGTGAATCAAGTCGTTCAAAGGTCAACTATGTTGTGAAGGCGGGCGGACAGCCACCAGGCCGCCATGCATACAGAGGGACCCCTCAAAGAAACGATTATATTTTTATTTGTTCCTTAAGAACTGAGGACGATGAAGTATATATGTTACGCACTTTAAAGTAGTCTTCAAATAATTTGGTTAATGCTTTTAGGAAAAGGCATTTGGAAAAGCACGGCATAATTCTGATTTTTAAAAGAGTTTTAAAACTAATAGTCCTACTTTTTACTCAACCTTAAAATTCAATTTGATGTAAAATTTGTTACTTTCCTAACATGATATTTTCGGAGTCAATTTACACACTCGGCCCATTGGATGCAATTTATAAGACTCTCTGTTGGCCGATACATAGTTCATGTAGTGATGGTTCATGGTGTTTTTTTTTTATCAATGATTCATGATGTTTTCAATTACGGGATTTTTAATTTTTAATCATTCAGCACACGAAAGCATGCAATTCTATAAAATTTTTTCTAAATAAAATACTATAACAATTGAAAATTGAAACCAGTCGGCTACTAGATGTTGCCGGTGACTGAAAATCTTAAAATCTGCCAGAAAGAACATTAGAAACATTATTTAAAAAACCTATAACAGTCACAACATTATAAACCATCCTTGTTATTCATGTACCAAAAGACTGCAATTATTTAGCCATCCAACACTCCTCATATAACAACTGTATAATGTGTATTTCTTAGCTTACTGAGGAGGTGATCAGTGAGTACTGTACTACTGTGTCGGAGGAGAGAAATTTTTAAAAATATGACTTCTCTAATTTGATAGCTGTCAGGAGACTCGAGTTCCTTTAAGCATTTCCAAAAAAGTTCTACAACCCAAATGGGAGGGATCCGTTAAAGAAATATCGAAGTATAAAATATTTTATTGAATTTGTTTTCCAAATATGTTTCAGTAAGTAGACAAAGTTTTAACATTAAAAATCAAACTTCCAACGTAGTCCGATTGATTTATCAAATTTATATAGTATTTGAAGACATACTTTGCCTGCAAACCCTTTCTTCCTCATTCAATGCAGTCTTCATTTATCCTCCATTATTGAATTGCATTGCCGTTGGATGCTAGTTCTTAGGCTCTGTGCTGTGGATTCTAAAAACTGAAAAGGGAAAAACACTGTGCCGCACTAAACAAGAAAGAAGAACGAATAGGGCAAAAGCGGGAAAAAAAGGAAGATTCGGAAGACCAACATCCGGCAGCAACCTGTGAGTCGTGATCAGGCAGCCAGCGAGGTGCACAGGACGGCGACGGGAAGTGGCGTGACCGATTCTGATATCGACGGCCATCGACCATGATTCTCAGCCCATGCGGGAGGACCGACTAGCCTGTTGCCCCTACGTCGATGTGATGGCACTCATTATATAGGAGGGGTTGTACGCACTCGAGGCAAAGGCCCTGCAGCCCACATGCGCACTCGTACTGCCTCCCCTTCCCAGAGATGACATATCTTCTCCAGCTTTCCTAAGTAGTAGATCCTGAAACCAAGATCTTACGACTGGGACTCCTAAAACCTAGAAATAGATCGTGATAAGAAACACGAAGTTGGTGATCTTCGTAACTTTCGGGCGCAGCCCCACATGCAGATATCGGGAACTCGGGAGCAGCACGGACTGACAGGGGCCCCGGACTGGCGTATAACTGAACCGTCTGGGTCTCAAAAGCCCGATCTAGGCGCTGGCTCGTACGGTTGAGCTAACAATGTCTGAGCTGCCATGCAGTCTCCTCCTCGAGAAGAGAGAGACAGAGTTGGTGCAAAAGGTGCAGAGAGCCTGACTAAATGTCGGTTTGAACAATGGAGTTGGCTGGCTAAGCGTTAGCGAGGTTCCTCGTAAGGAGCATCGATCAACTCACACTTAATTCCTCCTCCACGATTCTATTACTGCTTGCTCATTCATTACTCGACAAAGAACTCAATCAATGGTGTTTTATGGTAGAACTTCTTCGTTTTCTCGAAAGTTATCGATCAGGAAGTTTAAGAAACGTCACTTTCTGTTTTCTTGGCAAAGAAGGGCAAGCACACGGTGCTCTTTCTTGTTTAGTTATCTGGGAACGAAATTCGGTACTCTAGATAAAAAAATTTCGTCACATATCATGATATATCATATATGAACAGGAGAAGAAGAGCAGAGACACTGTAGAATTATTTGGAAAGCACCTCTCTATCTCCCTCCGGTTATCTTTTTCTTTGAGTTGGAGGGCGGAGAGAGGGGAGGGCCCTGTTGATGATAGCACCGAATCCGGCAGGTGGGTACGGGTAGATCCGAGAGTGCAGAGACTGAGGGGGAAACCGAGGGGATGGGTGGAGGGACAACTTGGGTGTCAGTCTTGTCAACTCATCGTTGACCCATCTGTCTCCTTTCTCTTTTCTTCTTCTCTTTATTCTCTCTCTCTCTCTGCTAACCTACTGCTCCTGCGTGAGCGCCGGCCCCTCTTTGTCACCTCCTTCCAATTGCCCAAAACCCCCTTTCCATCCCTCTTCCCAGTGTCTGTGATCATCTTCGTCCCGTGTCTGTTAAGATACGAACTACTTTTTCAAATTTCTTTCATTCATGTCAATATCTACCGACGACGAGAGAGCAGGAGTGAGCACATATCCTCATCCTGGTTTGATACTTCCAAATTCAAGTTCCGCGTCCCGGTAAATGTCTCATGAGATTGATCAAAAAATCCGGAGTTTCAAGCAATTAATCTTAGATATGTTCATCAGGAAACGATACATTAATGAATGTCCTAATATACAGACTGCGTTTATCATTGAGAACCTATTGTGAAAATAACTGCAATAGCTAGAATTGCCAATCAAATCAAGGTGTACAGCAATGAATGAGTATATCAATGCATGTCCCGGTGAGTGCGGGGGCAGAGCCACGCGTCCTTGGGGGCTGCCCTTTCCTCTGCGTTTTCAAAAGCATCCGGGGACTATGATAAAAAAAAAAAAAAATAATGTTTAACGACGCCGGCGTGCCGTCCTCAGCAGATATTAATTTCTGCCTCGGCCGCTGCCAACTTCATTGATTGGATTCCAGTAGGAAGTTCGGCAGAGTAGGCATGCATGTATGTTGACACATGAGCCAAGAAAGAGCAAGAAAGGTAATTCAAAGGAATAAAAACATTCTTTGCACATAAGGTTCCAAGTAAAGGCAGCTTCCTCTACTCAATACACACCAACCAGCTCTTTTTCATGACAAGGAAAGCCATCTCGCTTGACGAACTTGTCAGACTCTCATGGACCATACCTGTTTGCAATGCCCTATTCTGACTGTTGCTCAGCGCGCGCGCACACACACACACCCATATATATATATAAAGAGAGATAGAATACTATTCCATCAATCAGCCCCACTAAACAAAGCAATTGATATATGCATATAAAAGTAACTTGGACTGTGTATCCTTGAAGCTAGTTTGGCTTCTTGCACTCAAGATCATCTTCTTGAGAATGTAAAACTCTCAATTGGGATCAAGAAAGTTAGAAATTTCACTTTATCAAGCACAAGTAGTCTCTATCACATAAAAAGCAGCCATGATTTCTTATAGTCTAGGTACTAGAAAGGTAATATTGCTATGACGTGAACTACTATTGGAGTTTAAAGACATTAATGAGGTGCAATAATGGGTCACTTTCCATGTACGTTCATTACGACGGGAAGCTCATGGATCAACAAACTATTGCATCTCCAAACCGAAGCAGCAGAGGAACTTGAACTTGGGGTCCTCCTTGGGCCAAGATTCAAGGTTGGAGAATAGTACTTGAATTAGTTTTCTACATGTAAATCGTACTGTTTCCTCTTTAACTTTGCCTGCCATTAATCAACTTGAGTTTTGGAAAAGCAAAAAACGCAAAGACTTGTTTAGCAATGCACGTATCTCCTTCCATTTAAAAAAGACTGACAAGCTTCCTGCCTCCATGGGAGCAGACACCTTGCGAAACAAGTCAAGAAAAAGAAGTATGAAATCGAGTTTCGTGTTCGGCGGTTCTCGATTAAACAATTCGAGGGAGACCACTTATTTCTTACCTTCTTTTCTTGGGATGGACCTTCTAATTAAGCCAAAAGTCAGATTATATGGCTCAGAATCATGGGTTTTCCTTTCCTTGTCAAAGAGGTGGAGGCACACGCAGAAAACTAAGTCAGTTTCCAGTATATTTTATCTCCAACAATCACATGTTGCTGAATCAACCCTACCAATTTCCTGAACGGGTATGAAGGATTAATCAATGTCAGAAAGAAATACACAAGGAAGCTGCATACAAAGGCATCTGTTGCATAAATCGAATCGTTTTTGCAAACACATCCAATTTGAGACAAATCCAATCTTCCTTTTGTTTGTTTCTTCAATTAAGTTCCTCTGTTTTTCTATTAAGGATCGAACTACATGAGTTGGGCGAGAGCTGCTTGTCTCTTCCTCAGCCGCAAATCTAAATTTGGGTTCCTTAATGGAGGCATCAAACAACGTGATTTCAATGACCCGAACTATGATGAGTGGGTTTCAGCCAACAATCAAGTTATGGGCTGGCTCACAAATTCTATGCAACCAGAAATCTTGAATGCGTACCTTTACTAAGAGACAGCTAAGGAGATTTGGGATTCTTTGAAGGAAATCTATGAAAACGTCACTATCCGTGTCTTTAAACTGCAGCAGGAGATACATAAGTAATACATAAGTAAGAAAGAGGAGATACAATCTTTAAAGAACTTGGAGGATTAGGCGATGCCTGTGAGAGTCTGAGAGACCAAATTTTGATGTCTAAGCCGCTTCCTTCCTATAAGGAAGTGTCTCAAACTATTCAACGCGAAGATGCAAGACGAAAGGTGATGAAAGTAGAAAAAAAATCTGAAGTAAAAAGGGAGCCAGAAGAAAAAGTTGCGTTTCAACCAAAGAAACAGAAATCGTCCAAGGTCAGTCATTACAAAAATTTGGGGTGCGTTCGTGACAAAGTTGTCTACTGTGACAAGGGGCTCACCAAGAGCAATGACAAAGCCAACCATGTCACCCAGGAAGAGCTAGAGATTTTTTTTCAAAAATTTATCAAATCAAATCTCGTGACCTGGAGTAAATATGAAGGTGTGAATCATGCTTTACTTGCTAATGCAAATAATGTTCATTAGGTAGTAGACTTCGGGGCAACGAATCATTTGGTCTGTTGAATAATCTATACCAAGTTGATGGTAGAAGTGTTTATACAACTGATGGATCCCCATTGCTCTTAAAGGATATTGGAAACAAAAGTTTTATTGAAGGAAGACCAAGCCGTGAAGTTTTGTATATTCCTAATCTCACTTCGAACTTGATGTCTGTGAGTAAACTTCCAAAGAAATATAATTGTCTTGCCGTTTTCTCCAAAAAGAATGTGACATTTCAGGAAGTGGGAACCATGAAGGAGATATGTACTTGACAACATCGATTCTAGTTTGTTTGCTGCCGCAGAAAATAAGTCATATAGACAATGGCATGCACGCCTCGGTCATGTGTCTAAGAGAGTGGTAAATAAAGTGTTACCGGATCTTCATTCACACGACCACTCGTGTGACGCCTGTGAACTATCCAAGTCCACAAGACTGCCTTTTCCAATGTCAGAAACTCCTTCAATTGATTTGTTTGCTTTAGTTCATTCTGATGTATATGTACCAGCATCTTCTGAGTCTCATTGTGGTTACAAATATTATGCTACTTTCATTGAAGATATGGCTAGAACTTTTTGAAAAATAAAAGTGAGGTTGCTGTTGTTTTTTGAAGATTTCTTTAATTATATCTCTACCCAATTCAATGTGAAAATCAAGTCCCTCAGGTCTGACAATGGTGGAGAATATGTGATAATTTTATGTTTGATTTTATGAGAAAGCATGAGATTCAGTCCCAAAACACATGTGCAGGAACTTCCCAACAAAATGGAATCACTAAGTGGAAAAATAGAAAACTTCTGAATGTGGAGTGCTCAGTTCTATTTCATATGAATGTGCCTCTAAAGTTCTAGCCGCTGCCAACTATGTAACAAATCACATCCCCAGCTCTAGCATTGGAGACCAGGTACCTCTACAACTCATATAAGAAACTTGTGTCTATTAAGCATCTTAAAGTATTTGAATGCAAATGTTATGTGCATGTTCGTAACCTTTTTTGAAACAAACTTGATGCCAGAGCTCTTAAGTGCATTTTCCTTGGGTACTCTACCGTCAAGAAAGGCTACAAAAGCTTCAACCCTATTACAAGAAAACTTATTCTCGTGACGTTAAGTTCTTTGAAGATGAGCCTTTCTTTTTTCAAAACAAGTGAGAGGGGACTTTTTCAAGAGAAATTTGCCATGCCTTCTCCTAATCATGTAGGACTTACGTTAACTGTTCAAACCAACCTTGAGAAACAAATCAAACAAACTAATCGCCAAGTTGGACACTAAGCCCCCAAGTCCATCCAGTTCTATGCCTCCTAATGAACCAACTTCTTTGCTGATAGAGCAACCTATAGCTAAGCCATCATTAAGAAGATCCACTCGACCAACTAGAATTCCACCCTATTTGAATGATTATCAAACCTTTAGCATGTCCTAAATAGCTCATCGTATGGAAAGATACATTACCTTGTGAAATCTAACTCCACCCTACCAAAAGTATATTCTTAATACATATTCTCAACAAGAACCCCCTAACTTTGAAGAAACCAATTCTGACCCTAGATGGAGAAAGGCTATGGTTGAAGAAATCTTTGCTATCCTAAAAAATGGCACTTGGGAAGCGGTTCGTCTGCCCAAAGAAAAAAAGGTGATTGGTTGTCGATGGTCTATTGAGTAAAATAGAAAAAATGATGGCAGCATAGGAAAATTAGACTCTTATGCAGTTAGATGTTAAAAATATCTTCTTGCACTTGGGAATTGCAAGAAAGATCTACATGGAGGCAACACAAGGAACTAAAAACGAGCACCGATATGTGTGAAAATTAAAAAAACCTTCGTTCGTATAGGCTAAAGCAGTCTCCTCGGGCATAGTTTACAAATTCAGGTGACACTCTTAAAAGTTTTGATTCAAGAGAAGCAAGGATAAATTCACCATGGTCACCACCAGGCCAGGAACAAAAGAAGCTATATTGCTTGTGTATGTAGACTATATAATAATGGCTGGCAACGATATAGACTTCTTTAAAAAGTAAAACATTATTTGCACAACCAATCTAAAATTAAGGATCTTGACAAACCTAGATATTTTTTGGGTATTGAAGTTGCTCACTCTGACAAGAGAATTTTTCTCTATCAACGAAAGTATGTTCTTGATCTTTTTAAAGAAACAGGGATGCTTGAAGCTAGGGTTGTTAAAACTTTTCTGGAAATAAATTGCAAGCTGCCCAAAGAGCAGTGTAAAGAGGTGGAACAAGAAAAGTATCAAAGGTTGGTGGATAAATTGATTCACCTTACCATAACATGCCCATGTATTACTTATGTTGTGAGTCTTGTCAGTCCATTTATGCACAAACCAAGAAATAGACATTTAGAGGCCGGGCAGAGAATATTAAAATACTTAAAAGCAAGGCCTAGTAGAGGAATTTTGTAAAAGGGAAATCAATCTCTTACTCTTAAAAGATATGCAAATATTGATTTGATTGAAGACCCTAATCAAAGAAGGTCCACAACTAGTTTTTACACATTTGTAGGCAGTAATAAAAGAGTAAAAAGCAAAAATGTTGTAGCTCGGTCTAGCACAGAGATTGAAGAAAGAGCTATGGTGACTTGTACTTTTGGAATCATCTGGCTAAAAAGCCTTGTGAGAATCGACACCTCTTATCCAGTGGAACAGAACTGTGATAATATGACAGTTATTTATTTAATGGCTAATATTGTATATAAGGGTTAATCTTGCCAAAGAACTAAACGTATAGAAATAGATTGCCATTTTATTTGAAAAAAAAAAAATCAAGCAGGATAATCATAACTCTTCATGTGAGAAGCTAAGAGCAGCCTATTGATATTTTTACCAAGTTCTTAAGTGGCAAACTACACAAAAAGATCACAAGCAATCTCGCACCAACTTGAGGGGAGAACTGTTGGAGCATCCCGTGGATTTAGTGATTACGCTGATAAAAGATTCTCTTTGTTTCTTATCTCATTTATCCATGCCAAAAAAATTAACGACTTGTACCCGTTATATATTGCTGGTGTGATTCTTGCCGGATGTAAATGAGAATCAGAAGAAAGGGCTCGATTCTCCTTGTTTTTCCTTTATTTTCTTTGCATTCATCTTTTTAGCAAGCTCGTTATTTTATGGGAGGGGAGATTAGGTGGGGGAGTAATGTGGGCAGTGCAGAAGGACAGGCGAGGACCAAAGATCGAGGTGGAAAAGCAAGAGGTATCTTCTCACGTACCTTCGTTCCCACCGAAGCCCCCAGCAATGGCGAACATCACGTGCCCGCTGCACGATGCCCGACGCTGCGCAAGGGAGCCCCAGGGGCCAAGTGGCGCCACTCCATCGCCCTGCCAGGCCTACTCAGCTCCCCACACCAACCAATTGCAGCTTTTTAGCCTCCTCCTCCTTCTTCCTCCCACTCTTTCTTCCTCTCGCATGCACCTTCCTCTCGCATTGTGCAGAATGACGTACAGCTTTTTGGTCTCCTGCTTTTTCCTTCTCCTCCTTTTTCTCTCTCTTGCATTTCTGCAGTATCACGAAGATCACCTTTTTCTTCTTCTTTTTCAAACTCTTAGATGTCTATACAGTCGGTCTTTGTACCGAAAAGACAGATCATCGCAGCTTTTTGGTCTCCCTCTCATGTATGTTGCACATATAGGTCTTAGTGCGTCATGTACCCTACGCGGTAAAAGAATTGATGCCCTTTTCCGTTCTTCCTTTCTTGTTATATAATATAATTCAATTCATGAACTTGATCGGCGCAAGCTGCCGGCGACGGCCGGTTTTTGAAAATCCGGCTTCTAGATTTACGTGTAGATTAAGAAAACAGAGGGGTATGTGTAATTGTGTATGTATCTCAGAGAGGAATCGACGCTGACATTCATTTTCCATATTTGTTCCTTATGATTTACATACTTTGATTTCACGTTTGCAACTGCGTTTCAAAAACATCTGTCGAAATCTACCAAATCAAGCCAACCAGTAGCAAAGTTGGATGTCTAAATTCATGGACTATATATAGTGTTGTTATCCAACTTGTCTGGCTACCACTAATTAATTGTTTTCAGGAAATCGAACAATAATGTACTTAATGACTATTAATGAGAGAAAAAAATACGAAGGTCCCATGCTTAAATCGAAGTTTGTAAATTTACTTTACTTCAGAGTCTTGGGTTTGTCTGCTCTCGAAACCAGATTTATATATTTTGTTAATCCAACAATTTCCTAAATTTTGAGCATATATATGCTCGTACAATTAAATTTCATCGAGGAAAATGAGGGAGTATAACTCGCAGTAGAGATTTTCAGCCAAAATCTCAAAGAACTCAGGTTGTTCTATGAATCTGCTCCAAATGTTTTCTAGACAGGTTCAAGGAACAATAATAATTTGTTATTGTTGCCAAATAGACCTTTAAAAGAACATCATCTGCTGTAGCTAAATACTTTAGCAATGATTTTGTTCTTTTAACTAATTATCTAAATGTGAGCTTCATGTTTGGAAACCTGAAATATTCAAGAACTGCACTGCATCGAAAAGAATAAATATGAAAGATCACGAGAGCCGGCGCTACGTCCAACCGACTAGATCGGTGCAGTCGAGCCACATGACTCGTGGGGGGGCCCTTCCCTGGCGACCTCGGTCCCATCCGAGCTACGTCTCGACTTGGGGGGTCCCTCCATTGATGTTGCCACAACTGAAGTTGATCCATGGGGAAGAGCAGAGCAGCAGGTGGATACGATCTTCCCCCTTACTTGGAGTACACCCAGGCCGAGATCCTTATCCACCTGACTCAGAATCTCTATCCACCATGGTTACATGCTACCTAACTCACTTCCCTTTTCTAGAACCTTCTCTCTTTTTTCCCTCAATGCAATTCTTTTTTGGGGAAAGCTTGGATTTGGGTAATTGCTAGAAGGAATCTATGGGCGCACCAACATACCGGCGGAGCGAGAAATTTCTAGCTGAGGAGCACCCGGATCTTACATTGTGATTTGAAGAGAATCTATATCTAAACAAGTGAATGACTCTAGGGCCTTAAACATATAAATAAACAATTTGTTTGGGTTTTTGTGTGGGGCAATTGTCCACACGCTTTCACTTGTGTTTCTGCCACAGGTGGAGACCTCTCGGCATGTAGTTATTTATTTCATTAGTTTCATTAACGGCCATTCCATCAAAATTTTGGCAATTTAACGGAGTATCTGGGAACATAAGTATTACCACAGTATTTCATGAATCTGCCTCAAATAGTAACGCGTTGACAAATTTATGGAACACTGTGTTAGTGTTCTATTAGTAAACACCACTTAAGATTCGATTGCAAACTCATCTAGAGGATCAAATCAATCTTGACCAGCAATTATGAGGTTCTTACTTGTACATGGGTCTATGTTAATTGGTGAAAGAAACCGACGTCCTCATAACAAATTTTCGTAACAGCGATGGCCGAAGTAGAGGGAGGAAGGCATACGTTTTACTATAAACAATTCTTTGGATGTAATTTTGAACTGGAAATGAAGTCACCTCAAAAACCACTGGGATTGACAATCCGGCGCTCCAACTATAGAATGATGAACCGTTGGCGGTGGAATTTCTGAGAACTGTTCTAATGGCTTGGCTAGCACCGGAAAAGAAAACCGGCGCAACTGGGAGAAAGAGACTCGTGAGTTTCTAGAAGAAGATTGGATTGCAACCAGGCATGTGTGGAAATGGTGGGGACAATTGCCCATACAGCTCACAAAAATTTATATTGAAACTCCATGACAGTTTTTGTCATTTTTATATAGGCAACAGTTAACAGTCATAAACTATACAAAAAATGTTCGTTAACTAAAATTTTCTGGCTCCGCCCTTGATTTAATTGCGCCGAGAGGCCACATCAAGGGAGCTGGTAGTCTTGGAATAAAACCTTTGATAAAACATGGTTGCCCTTTGCCAAAAATTATCACAAATTTTGTTTTAGTCATGCGTGCATTCGGGCTCCGGCCCCTCGAGAAAAAATCCTGGCTGCACCCTTGTGCGTACTGACTCTGAATGGCCGCGTTCATGCACGCACGCATGCACAAACATACATTGAATCACGTTTTAAGTGTTGGAGTTTCTTATGGAAGGGATTTTGCTCATCCAATCCAAAATGAGAATGGACGGTCGGCCACTTATCAATTCATCGTAATCGGGCGAAAAAGTGTCGTGATTGAATTCTGTCCTCATCCCAAGAGGGTTGCACTTGCCCATAGTCTGCTTCAAATAATGCATCTCCAGCCCCTGTTTTGTGCACAGAGAGAGATTAGTAGGTTCCAACCAAGGACAAAAACTATATCAACAGCTCACATATGAAAAATCTATATTATCATAAAGTAATTTGAATTTGAATGAAAGCTAAAATAATTACATTACATTTTTTGTATATTTTTTATTATAATCGGGTCAGATCAGGTTCAGGGTAACAAGCGGTCGGGCTGGACCCGAGCTGCAGGCACCTGCCGAAGACAACGCAGAGACGATTGTTGCTGAAGTTTGTTAAATGGAGTGAAGCAAGCAGATCATGAATTGGGCGCTCAACAAATGTTTACTTGAAGTAAGGAGTACAGAGTTGTCAACCTCGGTTCAGTTCAACAACGACAGGTGGCTTTTGTGAATCTCCAGAGAAAGGAATGGACAGAAGCGTTGGGGCTGGCAAAGGAATTAATAGCCCTCTTATCCACCCCACTAGATTTTGAACTGTCAAGAATGGGATCTTCGTGATGAAGAGTTCTTATATCCCTTTGGAGGGATTTTCGGGGTTCGAATCTCATTATTTCCCTAATATATATATATATATATATATATATATATTTTTTTTTTTGAAATTCTCCGACCATCCGTTCATTTTATTATACATTGAGCTGTATATGTGAAAGGCTGGAAGCATTCTGGGATCCACATTTTGGCCTTGGCTATCGAGTAGGGATATACAACGAGCAAGCTGATATCGAGATCAGTCAGTTTGAACATTATTCGACTAACATATAGTTCAGCTCAAGCTCAACTCGAGCTATATGAGGTGAGCTCAAGCTCCACTCATTTAAGCTTGTGCCCTTGAATATATGTTTTATGTTTAATTTTTTTACATTTTTATTTAAGCCATTGTAAGTTTTTAAAATTACAAAAATAAGCATTAATGTTAAATGAGTGTAATTGAGTTTAATCAAGTCGAGCTCATCCAACTCAAACTTGACTGTATGCAAACTTTAAGCTCGAGCTCAACATGTTTAACTGACAAGTCTTGAGTGAGTTCGCTTTTCAGCCTATTGAACATTCCTACTATCTACCAAGTGATTATGAATATTTCAATCGAAAATTGTCATTGAGTTAATTATTTCTTGACTTTACATTTTATAATAATAAAAAAGTGAATTGCTTTTCTTCAATATTTTAATAGTCCAAAATAAATATTTTTCATTAAAACAACTTCTGATATCTTTCGGCCATCAAGCCGTCCAAATACCTCACAGCCCAATGCAATACGTGCGAGACATCAGCTTGGGTGGGGGAATCCATAAATCCTGATAAACATATTAGAATGACCATACTTTGTTTAAAACTTTTTGAATAAGAATTTAAGAGATCTAGTTTTTGTGCTGGAAAAGAGTCCTGCAGGGTAAGTTGGCTCCGGCCAAGTTTGCGTTTGCAGCATGTAATCTTGGGCTGCATTCTTGCTAACAGATATAGTTTGTGCAGAAAGAACTATGTGCCTTATTAGAATTCGATCATCATTTAGTTGCATTAGGAAAAGGATGTTTGGATTGGCTACTGTTTCTAAGTTTGATTGGGCAAGGTGGCCTGGGCAAGAATTCAAAGAAGCTCTAGTTCTGGTTTCTGATCAAGTTTGAGGACTGATGTTTTAGGAAATGCTTAGGGTTTGAGTTTCATGTGATGGTATGGAAAGATTGGCTTTTTCCAAACGAGTATTTGTATAACGAGTGTGGATATATCAGGGCAAGTCCATATTTTTCCAACTTTGGTCTTGTTGCAATGTCATTTACTTGGCAATGACATGAAAGACTAAGAGTTGTTACTGCACTCGTGGTTGAGATCGAGAGTGGTCTTTGGCAACTTGTAGCCTTTGCGGCAATGGCGGAGCTAGAAATTTTTGGCCGGAGGGCACTCAAGTCATCAGGTGCGGGCACAACACAACTTGCAATTCTTGAATTATCATGATGTAATTTCATGTCCTTCTATAGAAACTTCCGATGATAGCGCACAGCAGCTTCCATGTACCTCCGCCACTGCTCCGCCGCTAGTAAGACCTGAAGGTAAGTGAAGTGGCTATTTAATTTGTTTGCATAAGAGTGTTTTGGGTTACTGAAAGTCAGCGGCCTGTAAAGCTGTGGTGGTGCAGGATGTCGCACAGTTGAACCTTCCACCCTAATGTGCATAGTAAAGGTTGTGTGTGCCGTTATGCGTGTGTAGCTTACGTATGCAGTAAAAGAAATCGGGGCGTTTTTATAATTAAAAAAAAAAAAACATGTCCTTTGTAAGTGTTTCACTTTTTTAATTTTCATTTTTATCTTACCAAAACTTGTCTTTTTCTGTGTGAACGAAAGTTACTTTTGTTATTAACCATATTCGCGCACAAAATTCGTGTACCAGTATGGCGCATATAACCAGCTTTGTAATCTGGATGGAGGCAGAGTTTTGTTAGTCTCAAATAATATGAGATGGGAGGATAAAGGGCTGGATATATTCAAGTTAGTGTTCATGCTGTCAAATGCCCCGATAGTGTCCTATTGTGTAGAGGAGAGCAAGTAACATGTTAACAGATACAAATTCTGTGTCTCATTTTGAAATATTGTTTTCGTATTTATTTTGTAAGGAGGTGCTAGTTTAACTGACCCCATGAGGCATTCGATTGCATATGATTTAAATTTCGGGTTTTGATAATAGTGTATTTAAGATTAGACTCTCCGGCCTCTCCGATCTTAAATCTGATAAGCTGACCTTTTCTTAATGAAAAAAAAGGGAAGAAAAAAATAAAAATTTTGAGTCCGGATCTAAGGACTGACCTAAGATCCGCAGTTTGAAGAACCAAAGATCTTACAATGAATCCTTTGTCACATAAGCAAAAGTGTGCCAGGTCAAATCCATAGATTTCAAATCTGAAGGAATCAAATGCCCCATGGTCTATATGTTCGTATTTGTATGTTGATATGATGCTATAGTATATGTTTACAGACCAAAATCTGTCTGCAACTTTTAAGGGTTGTGAACGCTAAAATTTGGTGATGTACGGCACTAAGCAGTCGAATGTCGTTCTCAGAAAACCTTCAAATTTGGTCCGAATCAGTAATAACGAGTGAACGATTTTCTGGAAAACTAAACTTATGCAATCCATATCAGCATTTTTCACAAACCGAAGTGCATAGATTGGATGCTCGGAACATTTAAAATCACATTTCAAAGTATGAAGCACATCGGCTTATATAAATACTTTTAGCTGAACATGGTCACATGATTGAGTGTGAAGATTGCATTCATAATAGATGAGCCTCATGAAGAAGAACAAGCGAATACGAACAGCAAAACTCGTCCATGT
This sequence comes from Nymphaea thermarum, assembly GCA_011799765.1. Lineage (NCBI taxonomy): Eukaryota > Viridiplantae > Streptophyta > Magnoliopsida > Nymphaeales > Nymphaeaceae > Nymphaea > Nymphaea thermarum. Next base: position 104,954 of record JAANDH010000213.1, on the reverse strand, counting down.
CAAGGAACGGTTAGTGGTAATCGCAACTCCTTTTATTAATCAGCGCATGTTAACCTCTAACTAGGCAGACATTGGTGAACAGAAGAACGGATGTCATGTCCACAGTTCGGACAAAGTGAATGGGCCCGACGAACTTAGTAAAACGGTGAATTGGAAAAATGGCTAATAACATGGAGATTACCATTTGGGAAAAAGCTCTCCTCCCATTCTTTTTTGGCAAACACAGCTAGCTAGAATTCGACCTTACCAACAACTCCACCAACATTACTAGATCTACCACAAAAAACTGGCAAAGTTTTGTTTCAACATGGTTTGGTGTGGTAGGGCCGAACCTTATATGTTAGGTGGACAGTCACAATTCAAAGTTTTATGAGAGCGGTGCTCTACACGAGATGAATCAAGCATGTAAAGGCCGCTTGATTGGTCTTAGCGGCCCCTGGGTTTTACACATCTTTTTCGGCCTATTGTGGTTGAGAGGAAGAGCACACTGGATTGTGATAGCAACAACAGCATTTGACCACAGATCCCGTTTACACCCCTGCTTGGATAGAAGGAAAGGGAGGAAAATGAATGAAAAGAAAGGTCTTTCCTGTGTTTGAATAACTAATTAATATGGAATGAAAGCAATGAAGAACTAATAACTGTGTTTGGATGGAAGGGAAAGGAAAGAAAATGAAGGGGAAAGTAATGAGTTTTTAATGTAATTCCAATCCCTCGAAAAATGAAGAGATTGGAAGGGAAATGAATGGATGATTATTCTCTTTCCTTTCTTCTCCTTTCCCTCCTCCTTCCCTTCCCTTCTCTTTCTCTTTCTTTCCCTTCATCCAAACATAGCGTCAAAGTGGAGCGCCGAATAACAAGACAAGACAAGACGATGGAGAAATAAGAACTGTTTTCTCGTGCTGAAAATCAATGTGTTTTCTGGCATTTTCTTAACTGAATGTTTTTTGTTGGAACATGAGGGTTTTGATGAAATTAAACGATCAGTGAATTTTATTTTCGACCAATTGGTTGGAGCTTAGAATACCACTAAATTCATGAGCTGACTCCCATTAATGGAGTTCATGTCGAATTGATCCAAGAGTTGCATGTTGTAGGGATAATGCTCTCTTGATAGACTTTTCTAAATCGAAATGTTGGTTTGGTTGTATATATATTTTGCTTGCACGCATGCTACGCTCTCCATTCGTAACATATTCTTGCCAATTTCGATTGTTCGTAACCTTTAATAGCTTTGTTGAAAGTTCATGACAGCAAAATCATGGGAATCAGTATGAGTTGAAAGTTCGTAAACTAATATGGCTTAGATTGCTATAACAAGGTGATGGAAGATTCTCAGAAAGTTGTATGGGACAATGAAATTAAGTGATGAAATTTGGAAGTTCAGAAATTCATTTTTTTCTGGGTTTTGGGTGGAGGGTATTCGGCCCTCATTTGTGGAGGTGCCAGAACCAGATTTAATTCAAATAAGTATTGGGTTTGTGGCTTATTTGGAAGGTTTAGAAGATCTGGAAAGAAAACCATGTGGGCTATGGAGGAAGTGATTTGGAAACAATGAGATTAAGTGGTGACATTTGGAAATTCTCAGAATTAATTTTTTGGGTTTCGTGTGCAGGGTATTTGGCCCTTTTTGTTGTAGGTGACCAGATTTAATTCAAACAAATATTGGTTTTGTGGCTTATTTGGAAGGCTTGCAACATCGGAAAGGAATAACTTATAGATGAAGTTATATAGGAAAAATGAGGTTAAGCAGTGCAATTTGGAAATTCATAAAATTAATTCTTTTGGGTTTTGTGTGCAGGGTATTCGGCTATTTTTCTTGAAGGTGCCAAAACCAGATTTAATACAATTAAATATTGAGATTTAATACAATTAAATATTGACGTGTTATGGCTTATTTGAGAGGTGCCTATCGTTTCTGGTTTGATTTCTGTGGGCGTTATTTTCCTATCTTTTGATAGCATTGAATTTAGTTGAACTGAAGAGAGTTATTCAGTGGGTTTGAGATGGAGTCATTGGTTGTCTTCCACTCTCCCCTTTCTTTCTCTCTCTCTCTCTCTCTCTCTCTCTCTCTCTCTCTCTCTTTAAATGTTGCATTTATATTTAATTTGCCCTTGCTCTATAGTCTATATGGCCCTGTTCTGTGTATTGACACAAAGCTAGAATATATCGTTTAGAGACCAAAGTCTATATGGGTGCAATTTCCAACGGTTGCACGGGCCAAAAAATGTGTTATTTATGGCATTAAGCACTTCCACAACAAATTCAGAAATTTGGTCAGAATCATTTTCCTACCCTTATGAAGTGTATAGATTAGATTCTCATGAACATTTAAAAACTCACATTTCAAAGTATTTCAGTTTATGTATATATAAATATATATTGAAAAGAACTCCATTTTGAATCGCCAAAAGTTGAACATGTCTCTGCAAAATTTTCATATACAATTTCCCATTAATAGTTAGGATCGATTGGACAACCCCTTCGGCACCTTTAGAGGTTCTTTGATTAGCATTATAAAGAGTACAAAACCCCAATCACCAAAGCAAGGCGGAGCCAGCAATGTACTCACCATGTATTCGAAGGGCATTTTATATGTAAACATAAAAAATTTGTGGTTAATCTATCTTGAAAGATAGAGACGAAAGGATAATAGTGCATGTCTGAAAAGCTCGGGACGGGTCTCACCCTAGTCATAAAAAGATAATAAATGAAGATGATAGTGTATGGACAATTGGACATGCATTTTAGGTAACAGACAAAGAGGTGACATTTTTGTGCGTTGGCGAGTTACATTATAAACACTGCAAGTGATGAACCTCTTCTTATAAATGGAAAAGAAACAACGAAAGTAAAAACACGCTTGTGAGGACAAAACATAAAGAGCAGAAAAGAAACTTCTTCCATGAGCCAACAACACTGACACGGCTTACTGTAAGTTGCGCTTTCACATTCTGCTCCACCGCAAGGTATGGGAAGAAGTTGAAGATCTTACATCACCTTTCAATCCTTCCATCTTAGTTTTTTTGGATAGTGGGAATCCACCCTCCATTGAAGAAGAGCATTTCATAAAAAATTAATGAACGAGACACCCAAGTCTGGGAGCATGATCAGATTTCTCCATTTTCTCCAATTACCTTGAGGATTACCATTTAGCACTATCATACTTGCCCTCCTATTAATTTACTTGAATTTTCTTAAACTGAAGATTTATTTATGAATAACCAACAAGCAGGCTTTGGTTTCATTCAAACGATCGAGTTTAAATAAGAAGGTGCTACGGAGCATCCTATCGTTTAGATCAGAGATGCTACGTAGAATCTTATATTTTTGAGAGAGAGCTCCTCGTTTCAAAGCATCCTTTTATTTAGAAAGAAGAGACATTCAGCAAGGCTCATCAAAATCCCCTCAAAATTGAGAGATGCCTACAGAGAGATCCGATCAACGAGATTAAAACGCAATGGCAGCACGAGGGGTAGCAACAGCACAGAGAGGGTTCTTCATCTCCGAGGACAGCTTCAGCACCTCCGTCAGGTCCACCTCCTTGCCAGGTGCCTTCTCCCAGCTGAAATGGTGCACCAGCTTGGCCACCCACAGGCTGACGGTGACCATACCCAGGTTCTTGCCCGGGCACACCCTCCTGCCGGCGCCGAACGGCGCCAGCCTCAGGTCGTTCCCCCTCACGTCCACGCATTCCCCTCCTTCCTTCTCCACGAACCTCTCCGGCTTGAATGTCCCGGCGTCCTTCCACACATTGTTGTCGTGTGTGATGGCCCACATGTTAACCATAGCCGTCGTCCCCGCTGGCACCACCATCCCGTTGCTCAGCTGCACGTCGCTCGTCGACAGCCTTGCCCACGATAGGAGAGGGCCGGGAGGGTGCACCCTTAGCGTCTCCTTCACAACCGCCTGCAGGTAGGGCAACTTCGCGACGTCGGTGTCCTGCACGCTTCTCTCCTTCCCAACTACATCATCTAACTCCCTCTGAAGCTTTTGCTGAATATGAGGGTTAAGCACCAGCTCTGCCATCACCCACTCGGTCAGTAGGGCAGTGGTGTCAGTTCCCCGAAAAATCATCTCCTGCAAACCAGATGCATGTATAACATAGAAGGTTCAGAAAAGCAACAGGAGCGACAGAATCTCTCACTTTCTCGATTCAGCATCAAAACATGAATCGATACATTGGGAAAGAGAGCAAAAAATTGTACGTACCCATAGCACTGCGATCATGTCGTCCTCTTCGAGCTTCTCCTCGCCTTCCAGAGAGAGCAGGACGTCAACGAAGTCAGCACCATCGGCCAGGTTAGAGCCGGATTCGCTCTTGAGTTTGTGCTCCCGGATGATGCCTTGCACGAAGGTTCTGACTCGAGGGACGAGAGCGGCACAACGGGCTCTAATGCGGTTGGGGTCGTAGAAGGAACTGAGCCATGGCAGGAAGTCGGAAAAGTTGAAGGAGCCGAGCAGGTCGAACCCCTCGCGCACCATCTCCCTCAAATCCGTCACCTCCCGGTCCTCTGCAGACGAGGAAAGGTCGTAACGCTTGCCGAAGACGCTTCCCATTATGTTGTTCAGAGCGGCGCCTTGCAGGTGGCACCTTAGTGACACGAAGCCATTGTCCCTTTGCTCAGCCGCGATAGCTTCGAGCATGGCGGAAGCATCGGCCTGGCGACCGGATTCGTGGGCAGCAATGCGTCGAGGGGCAAAGAGATGGGACGATGCGATCCTACGGAGGAGTTTCCAGTAGAAGCCACTGGGGGCGAAGCCCATGGCCCTCTCGAAGAGCAGCTGACGGGCAGACAGCTTGATGGGGCGGTCGGCAAAGTGAGGGGAGGTGAGGATCTCCTTGGCCGTCTGTGGCTCGGAGGCGACGACCGCCGGGGTGGAGCCGAGGCTGAAAGCCATCAGCTTATTAGCGTTAAGGCGGTGGGCCATGGCCTGGAGGGTACGGTGGGCGAGGCCGACACCCAGGACGTGGAGGCTGCCTACGATGGGCAGTCCCCTGGGCCCGGGAATGGAGACGGCGCCGCGGGAGTTGCGGCCGTTCTTCCAAGCGGTGCCGCCGGAGGAGAGCCACCAGGAGACAGCAAGTGTGGCGAAGAGAGCGACTGCAAGGGAGAGAAGGGTGAAGGCATCGCAGAAGCCGAGGGTCTTGGAGCCGACGAAGGCAGAGAGGGTGTAGAATAACCAGCTGGGGTCCTTGCTTGCCTGGGAGGAAGACAACCCAACATCCATCTTCGCTGCAGGGGGAGTGGAAAACGAAGGAGGTGAGAGTAAACGAAAGGGGTGGCGGTGGTATAAATACAGGAGCAAATTCACAACGCCCCTTAGTTGGCAGGCGCTGCAAAAATGGTATCTCATTAATGATGATGAATTAATTTATTTGGTTCTTAGTATCAGAGAATTGCTCATTTTGCCGGAGGGGGTAATTATGCCTTATTTGGATCACATAAACCTGGTGGAACCAAGCCTGATTTGTGAAAGAGCCGGCTGGTCCTCCCCCTGCTTTTCGTTTCAGTGGGTACAACTATTTATGCCTGTGAGCTGGTTTACAACTCTTCTTTTCTTATCTTAGAGTGCATGCCTTTCAGCTGAAGGAACATGATCATTTTCATATTAGTCTCATCAAAATAGAATTTTAGTGCTCTTAGATGTTGGACTTGATTTTGAAAAGTGGATCATATCCAAAGCCCATGAATGTGGTTTGGATCCGAACCATAGGGCTCGTTCGCAAAAGTTACAAGTTGTTACTGTCTCATGAATTTGATTCAAAAGTTGTGTTACATACATAAGGCACTATATCATCATAATTCATGAATCCATCTCGGACTTTTGGGTAGATTCATGGTACAGTAACAACTTGTTACTATTGCCAAATATGCTCTTAATGATTCGCTCCCAAGGTTGTGAAACCCAGGACTTAATATCCCCAGTCCAACGGCATTTACATGGTTGAAGAGTTTTTTTTAGGGGACTGTCCACCTAACATCCAACTTTTGCCCCCACTGCAACCAAAGGCCTTTTCGAGCGAATGTAGTGACGATGGAGTTGCTGGGAGAGGAAGAGTGCTAGATGTGTTTTGCCAAAACTGAAAGGGAGGAAAGGATTTCTCTTTCCAAATCGTGATCTTCATGTTGCAATTAGTTACTTTTCAAATTCGTCGTTTGTGTCTTTTTTTTGTTTTTTAAGTTATTTGGACCCTTTTCTCTCTCTCTCTCTCTCTCTCTCTATATATATATATATATATATATATATATATATATATATATATATATATATATATATATATATATATATATATATATATATATATA
>JAANDH010000213.1:0-98543 GCA_011799765.1 Nymphaea thermarum | reverse complement strand
ACCATAATTTTGTATTGTGTGGGGTCAGCGCAAGCAACATTATAAAAGATCAAATTGCATGTGTGCCACTTTGAAATGGTCGTATGCTGTCGAAGGGATGATGCTTTGGATGTGAATGGATTAGATTTGAATAAGATATATTATTAACTATATCCAATTTTTTAGATGTTCATGTACTCAGATTCCAATTCAAGTTTGAATTCGAGTAAATAAAGGTTATGTCTGAATCTAGAATCTGATTTCACAACCCATATCTGGTATTTGAATTTACATCTGAATCTAAATCTGAATTCAAATTTTAAGCTGAAATAGAAAGGTATTGACTATAGGACATTTTTTTTAAATTAAATTTGATATGAACCTGAATATTATCAAAGGTTTACGTATATTTAAATTTCTATCCTATTAGATTGTGTTTTTTAAATCCAAATCAGATCTGATCTTTTAATTAGATATTAATTTTTTGTTCAAATTCAATTTTTCGAAATTGTTATGTTGGATATTCGATCCACATCAGATATAAGGACATCCCTAGCTAATGCGAAACTAAAATATATGTGTAGATACCAAATTGTATATACACACTTTGAAAGTTGTTTACAAAGAACTAGGAATTTGGTCGGAATCATTCCTACCCTAATTGATCAAAAGATTATTTTAGTTATAAATATGAACGTAGTAAAAGTGATTTTTGGAAACAAAACTTATGAAATCCATGTGAGTATTTTCCAAAAAATGAAGTCCATAAGTTCAGATGCTCGAGAAAATAAGAAAAATTAAAAACTTATTGTCAGTTTGTCATGAATTATTAGCATCATAAATTATTGCTAATACATAAATTATTAGCAATATTTGTCACCGTCAGCCTGTGGGTGGTCAAGCTGGCGCACCATTTCAGCTGGGAGAAGGCGCCTGGGAAGGAGGTGGACCTGACGGAGGTGCTGAAGCTGTCTTCGGAGATGAAGAACCCTCTCTGTGCTGTTGCAGCCATTGCGTTTTAATCTCGTTGATCGGATCTCCCTGTAGGCATCTCTCAATTTTGAGGGGATTTTGATGAGCCTTGCTGAATGTCTCTTCTTTCTAAATAAAAGGATGCTTTGAAACGAGGAGCTCTCTCTCTAAAATATAAGATTCTACGTAGCATCTCTGATCTAAACGATAGGATGCTACGTAGCACCTTCTTATTTAAACTCGATCGTTTGAATGAAACAAAGAAACCTGCTTGTTGGTTATTCATAAATTAATCTTCAGTTTAAGAAAATTTAAGTAAATTAATGGGAGGGCAAGTATGATAGTGCTGAATTGTAATCCTCAAGGTAACTGAAGAGTGAGAAATCTGATCATGCTCTTCTTCAATGGAGGGTGAAACCCACTATCCAAAACAAAGTAAGATGGCAGGAATAAAATGTGATGTAAGATCTTCAACTTCATCCCATACGTTGCGTTGGAGCAGAATGTGAAAGCTTCACTTACAGTAAGCCGTGTCAGTTTTGTTGGCTCATGAAAGAAGTTTCTTTTCTGCTCTTTGTGTTTTGTCCTCACAAGCGTGTTTTCCCTTTCGTCGTTTCTTTTCCATTTATAAGAAGAGGTTCATCACTTGCAGTGTTTATAATATTACTCGCCAACGCAAAAAAAATGTCACCTATTTGTTTATTTCTCAAAATGCATGTCCAATTGTCCATATATGCACGTCCATACACTATCATCTTCATTTATTATCTTTTTATGACTAGGGTGAGACCCGTCCCGAGCTTTTCAGAAATGCACTATTATCCTTTCGTCACTATCTTTCAAGGTAGATTAACCACAAATTTTTATGTTTACATATAAAATGCCCTTCAAATACATGGTGAGTACATTGCTGGCTCCGCCATGCTTTGGTGATTAGGGTTTTGTACTCTTGATAATGCTAATCAAACAACCTCTAAAGGTGTGAATGGGTTGTCCAATCGACCCTAACTATTAATGGGAAATTGTATATGAAAATTTTGTAGAGACGTTCAACTTTTGGCGATTCAAAAATGGAGTTCAAAATGGAGTTCTTTTAATATATATATATATATATATATATATAAACTGAAATACTTTGAAATGGGAATTTTCAAATGTTCATGAGAATCTAATCTATACACTTCATAAGGGTAGGAAAATTATTCTGACCAAATTTCTGACTTTGTTGTGGACGACATTCAAGTGGTTAATGCCATAAATCATCACATTTTTTGGAGCCTGCAAACGTTTGAAATTGCTACCGTATAGAATTTAGTCTCTAAACCACATATCTGCTTTCTGTCAATACACAAAACATGGCCATATAGAAAAGCCATAAAATAGAAATATATAACAAAATTTGAGGACAAGATGTCCTCCAAATACAAAAAACAATTCGCAAAAACAAAAACAAAAAGAAGAAATATATGCTCAAAAAAAGAGAAAGAAAAAAAAAAGAAGAGTGTCAAACTCACATGAATTACACTCTCCAATTCAACTATCAAAAGAATAGCGCCCACAACAAAAATCAAACCAGAACCAATAGACACGTTCCAGATAAACCATAAAACATCAATATTTAATTGTATTGAATTTTGGCACCTTCAAGAAAAGAACCAAATACCCTGATAAGCCATAAAACCTCAATATTTAATAGTATTAAATCTGTTTTTAAGAAAAAAAGCCAAATACCATGATAAGCCATAAAACCTCGATATTTAATTGTATTAAATCCGGTTTTGGCACCTTCAAGAAAAGAGCCAAATACCCTGCACACAAAACCCCAAAAAATACACTGCACACAAAACCCCAAAAGAATTGATTTTGCACACAAAACCCCAAAAGAATTAATTTTATGAATTTCCAAATTTCACTACTTAACCTCACTGTTTCTATATAACTTCATCTATAAGTCATTCATTCCGATCTTGTAAGCTTTCCAAATAAGCCACAAAACCAATAATTATTTGAATTAAATCTGGTTCTGGCACCTCCACAAATGCGGGCCAAATACCTTCCCCCCAGAACCCAGAAAAAATGAATTTCTGAATTTCCAAATTTCATCACTTACTTTCGTTGTTCCCATACAACTTTCCAAATTTCATCACTTACTTTCGTTGTTCCCATACAATTTCCAATCTTCCATCACCTTGTTGTAGCAATCTAAGCCATATTAGTTCACCAACTTTCAACACATACTGATTCCCATAATTTTACTATCATGAACTTTCAACAAAGCTATTAAAGGTTAGGAACAATCGAAACTGTAACGGCTCCAAACTTTTCAACCAGACGCCTCACTGCACTAAGGCCAAAGCCGGAAAAGATGCGTAAAAACCCAGGGGCCACTATGATCCAAATAAGGCACAATTACCCCCTCCTGCAAAATGAGCAATTCTCTGATACTAAGAACCAAATAAATTAGTTCATCATCATTAATGAGATACCATTTTTGCAGGGCCTGCCATGGGGCGTTATGAATTTGGTTCTCTATTTAAACCACCGCCACCCCTTTCGTTTACTCACACCTCCTTCGTTTTCCACTCCCCCTGAAGCGAAGATGGATGTTGGGTTGTCTTCCTCCCAGGCAAGCAAGGACCCCAGCTGGTTATTCTACACCCTCTCTGCCTTCGTCGGCTCCAAGACCCTCGGCTTCTGCGATGCCTTCACCCTTCTCTCCCTTGCAGTCGCTCTCTTCGCCACACTTGCTGTCTCCTGGTGTCTCTCCTCCGGCGGCACCGCTTGGAAGAACGGCCGCAACTCCCGCGGCGCCGTCTCCATTCCCGGGCCCAGGGGACTGCCCATCGTAGGCAGCCTCCACGTCCTGAGTGTCGGCCTCGCCCACCGTACCCTCCAGGCCATGGCCCACCGCCTTAACGCTAATAAGCTGATGGCTTTCAGCCTCGGCTCCACCCCGGCGGTCGTCGCCTCCGAGCCACAGACGGCCAAGGAGATCCTCACCTCCCCTCACTTTGCCGACCGCCCCATCAAGCTGTCTGCCCGTCAGCTGCTCTTCGAGAGGGCCATGGGCTTCGCCCCCAGTGGCTTCTACTGGAAACTCCTCCGTAGGATCGCATCGTCCCATCTCTTTGCCCCTCGACGCATTGCTGCCCACGAGGCCGGTCGCCAGGCCGATGCTTCCGCTATGCTCGAAGCTATCGCGGCTGAGCAAAGGGACAATGGCTTCGTGTCACTAAGGTGCCACCTGCAAGGCGCCGCTCTGAACAACATAATGGGAAGCGTCTTCGGCAAGCGTTACGACCATTCCTCATCTGCAGAGGACCGGGAGGTGACGGAGTTGAGGGAGATGGTGCGCGAGGGGTTCGACCTGCTCGGCTCCTTCAACTTTTCCGACTTCCTGCCATGGCTCAGTTCCTTCTACGACCCCAACCGCATTAGAGCCCGTTGTGCCGCTCTCGTCCCTCGAGTCAGAACCTTCGTGCAAGGCATCATCCTTGAGCACAAACTCAAGAGGGAATCCGGCTCTAACCTGGCCGATGGTGCTGACTTCGTTGACGTCCTGCTCTCTCTGGAAGGCGAGGAGAAGCTCCAAGAAGACGACATGATCGCAGTGCTATGGGTACGTACAATTTTTTGCTCTCTTTCCCAATGTATCGATTCATGTTTTGATGCTGGTTCGAAAAAGTGAGACATACTGTCGCTCCTGTTGACGTTGCTTTTCTGAACCTTCTCTGTTATACATGCATCTGGTTTGCAGGAGATGATTTTTCGGGGAACTGACACCACTGCCCTTCTGACCGAGTGGGTGATGGCAGAGCTGGTGCTTAACCCTCATATTCAGCAAAAGCTTCAGAGGGAGTTAGATGATGTAGTTGGGAAGGAAAGAAGCGTGCAGGACACCGACGTCGCGAAGTTGCCCTACCTGCAGGCGGTTGTGAAGGAGACGCTCAGGGTGCACCCTCCCGGCCCTCTCCTATCGTGGGCAAGGCTGTCGACGAGCGACGTGCAGCTGAGCAACGGGATGGTGGTGCCGGCGGGGACGACGGCCATGGTTAACATGTGGGCCATCACACACGACAACAATGTGTGGAAGGACGCCGGGACATTCAAGCCGGAAAGGTTCGTTGAGAAGGAAGGAGGGGAATGCGTGGACGTGAGGGGGAACGACCTGAGGCTGGCGCCGTTCGGCGCCGGCAGGAGGGTGTGCCCTGGCAAGAACCTGGGTCTGGTCACCGTCAGCCTGTGGGTGGCCAAGCTGGTGCACCATTTCAGCTGGGAGAAGGCGCCCGGCAAGGAGGTGGACCTGACGGAGGTGCTGAAACTATCCTCGGAGATGAAGAACCCTCTCTCTGTTGTGGCCATCCCTCGTGCAGCTGTTGCCCTTTAAGCTTGTGTGGATGGAGCATCTCTCAATTTTATGGGGATTTTGAATCTTGATGAGTCATGCACTCATGCTGAATGTCTGGTTTCGAATAAAAGAGATGCTTGAGATGCTTTTACCACAGTGGATTGATCAATCTCTCTCTCTCTCTCTCTCTCTCACATTGAATTGTTCTTAATCTCATCATTCCAATGAAACATAAACCAGAACCAGAATGCTGATTATTCATAAGTATTTGGTTTCAGAAAAGTAAATTAATGAATCGACAAGAATGTTCTGTGTCGTAAAATGGGAGGACAACAGTAAGCCTAAGAGGTAAGTGCAGATTAGGGAGCTTTCAAACATAGGTGTTTCTGTTGATTGTGTATGACCCCGTAGATTCATGAAGCACTTTAAAGGTGTTTTATAATTTGGAAAGTTTAGTTATGTTTTCGGTAGGGTTCTACCTAACCATATAGATGGCATATATAATTTATGTATTTTGTCTCTTCAAACATATAATAGTGCAAAAAAATCACGAATATTTTTTCAGGAGATACAAATTTCTAATTCAAATTTTCGATTTTATGTTATTTTTTCTTAATTCATTGCGATGTATAGCCTTTTTGCAAGAATGGGCCATTTTCAAGTTAGGTTTAAAAGGCGGAATTGAAAAAAAAAAAAGAAAGAGAAAAGGAAGTGCACCAGCAAATGTCCATGTAAACCAAGATTATGAATAACCACTATCTTAACAATCAAATGTGGTAATTTACTAATTATATCATACGTGATCTAATTCATTTTACGATTTTAAGGCAAAGTTGATGCACAAGAGGCCAACCGAAATGTGGTTCATCTCTATCAAATTAAAATATGGCCTAAGTTTGATTTAAATCTTATTTTAATAAATTGAACTCATTACACATTAGAAGGGCCATAGTCGAATTACAGTTTTAAAACTTTGAAAATAATCGAAATATCACTTTTTTAATTTTTTATATAAGATAAATCATTTTCTAAAAATTTACATATAATTTTTTTTTTTTTTTGGCTCGTCTCTGAACTGTTTGATTAATTATGATAAACGAATGGCACGGTATCGAAGTTGCGGGCATAATTTAAGATCATGCGATCACAATATGGAGACAATTTATCGCTTTACCGATGACGATAGATGTAACTGTTCACGTCACGAGCTTAATCCCGCAAAGTACGCGAGGCCTATTTGGCATTAGGATCAAAAGATTGGCCTTAGAATGAAATTCTCCGTCTCAGATAGAAAACGTGGTTGATCCGTGGACGCAGAAAAATGGAATGGCGGGCCTTTTTCGGGAAAAAAATGGATGCGCCGCCGTTTATCCGTTGCGGGACGGAACGTGTCTGTTGATCAAAACTCGCGCTCTCTTTCTCTCCCCTGGGAGGAAGATGATACTGCACTCTCCGCCGAGTCCGTCGGCGCGCTGCTTCGGTCTCCCCTCCAACTCCATACTTTCTCACGAATTGGAAGTCCTTCCCTCTTCCTCTTTCTCCTTCCCTCCTTCCTCTTCCCGCCATTTCTCCCGACTCCTTCCCCGTCGCTGCCGCTCGCCGCTTCCCTCACCAAGAGCTCTGAACGACGTCGAGGATACCTTCACCAAGTACTCTGGATACGTTTTCCAGGGAACCGCGGGCTCTGAGGCTGCTTACCTGGAATACTATGATACTTCGAGGATTGCCGCCATTTACGGCCGCAGGCCCTTCCTCCTCCTCCGCCGGCTCCTCCAGATCGTTCAAACGTTCGGCCGCTGGTTTGCAGTACGTTACATCGATGGAATCATTGGTCGATCGGATGAGATGTTCAAGGTGAGAGCCTTTCGTTTGGTGTTGTTTGCTTCAGGTTGTGGTCCGTTTCTTGGCCTGCTTTGAACATTGTTGGCCTTTTTCATATTCTTGTACATGTTCGGATGATGAACGTCTCTGTGGAATCTAGGGGAAGGGAAACTAGATATAACTAACAAGCATTAATTGTGAATTATTTGGTTTGAAGGTACTTTTTGGAGGGAAAGCAAAAGGGGATTGCCCATCTAGGAAAACAGTCCTCGTCTTTTGAAAATCTGATGTTTATATATAAAGCATAGTCTAAGCCGAGCAAGTAGAGGAACCTGTGGATTGAGAAAGTTAATCAGCACGACGTAATTGATGATTGGATGGATTAAGGTGGTAATTAATTAGGGCCGAAGGGTTTGAGAAGGTGGTAGCCAAGGGTTAATCTGTTCCCTGATTGAAGCATAAAATGTGGTCAAGAGATTGTCATTTGATCATGGTCGAAGGGTTCGAGTAGGTGGTAGCATAGAGGTTAAATCTGTTTCCTGCTTGAAACATCAAAGATGGTCAAGAAAGTGTGGGTCATTGATCATGGTGGAGGGTTTTAAGTAGGCGGTACCGTAGAGGGTTAATCTTGTTTCATGCTTGGAGCATCAAAGGTGGTCAAGAGAGTGTCTGTCGAAGGACGTTCTTTTGGTTTCCAATGACGGGGAAACCCATTCATGTTTCTTGCACTTGGGGGAACAGCCGACCATCATGCTCTCTTCTAATCGTCCCTTGGCGCAAAAGTGGAACACCTGGGTACTGCTCTCCTTGCCCTCAGGAAAGTGTCTTCATTGCTTTGGCTTTACAGCAGAAGCTGCACACTGCGTGCATTAAATCTTATGCCTCCTTCAACTTGGATTTTCTATTTCACCCATCAAGTGCGATATGCAGAGCGCACTCATGGGCAATCTGCAGATGGATATTGCTGTAAAAATATCGCTTGATAGGCTTTTGAAATGTAGGCACGAGATGGAGACAAAACAAAAAATTCGTCCAAATGCCAAGTATGAAATCTAACCTAAATATCTTTCATAATGAAACCAAAATGCATCTTGCTTGCAGGGCGAAGGCTAGTCAAATTAACTAAAAATGCAGTACTTAAAGTTAATTAAGAACAATAGCTAGGTTAAGAAAGATTTATTTGCAGAAATCCTTCAGTTACCATTCATAGTTAAGATATAGAACAGCTTAAGGTTGTACAGAGCATATATCTCGGACCAAGAATATGATAGGAATTGTAATGTCTGGAAGTCATATTTTTAAAATTGAAAAATCTCAATGATTCTCAAAAAGTTCCTAAAAGTTTACAATAGAAGAAACAATGATTTCGTTGCAGAATGAGGACATGCTATAGCATACAAGATAATTATCAACTACATAAAACATCTAAAATCCAGTAATCACAATAGATGCTTTGGATGGTATGCATGTCTTTCAAGAAAAATGTAACTTATGAAAGGATATGCATAGGAAACAGTAAAGCTAACCTAACAAGTCACACGATGCTTAATATTGTGTAAATACAAAACGGTATTGTCTTGTAGTACTCAATGATCCAAATTACCCAGATTAAATAACAGTTTTATTAGAAAGCTTTAGAACAGTGGCAGCCAAAAACCTAACTGCTACTTGATTATGCATTGTCATCATCTTCCTCAGTCATGTCAGTTTTTAAATTAGAGGTGTCATCTGATGTTGATTGCAACTGATATTTGCTTGTACAGCTTTTTTATCCGCTTCTTGTATTCTAACAAGAAGCCGGTCAAGTATTTTTTGATGGAATATGGAGATAAAGATGTGACTGTGGTATTAAGTCAACATTCTAGATAACATTCGAACCAGTGAATTAAACAAAAAAGAAAAGCATAATATCCTTCCATTCATGAGAGTCAAGTAGCAACCACTGTGTGCGTGGGTGCTTAAACATTTGCCAAGAAAGAACACAATTGCATGCTCAGTTTTCTTATGTTATGGATTGATTGAGAAGGAACTAGCTTGCAATGGGTCAATTGTTTTTTATAATGTTTGCTGCATTATCCTTAACCAAATATCAATGTAGAAAAGTTCAAACAAAACACAAACTCTTCCACTGTTAGTTATTAGGTCACTTGAGCTTCCCATTCAGCCACTGGTATATGCAGTTTGATTAGTTGTACTTGTTATTAGCCGTTTGTAGTTGTCAGGAAGTTTCTTGTTGTCTTTTTTTTGGCATGTGACATGCTCTGTTTTCTTCTTTTCAGGTCCGAGCAGCAGAACTTAGATCATTACTAGTGGAACTTGGACCAGTACGTTTTTTCTTGAAAGTCCACTAGCAAGCAACACAAACTATAAAAATTATACAGCCATGTGCTTGATAATAGTTTTGACACATGTAATTACAATTGCTGAATTTTGTGATATTTGACATAAATACGTTCTTGACAGGCTTTTGTCAAAGTTGCGCAGGCCATTTCATCTCGGGCTGTAAGTTTGAATTTCCATTTTTTACTGGAGTAGAAAATTTCTATTGTTTAAGCGAGTAAAGGATTTCAATTGTTTATTCTTCTAGTTTATTTGGTCAATAACATATCAGAAATAATGCCGTTCAGCACTTACTGCACCGTTTTCCATTTAAATTTATGGTAAGGCTGGTGACACTCTTACGCATGTCATCTGTTGCTTTTTACTTCAAGTTATCCACTTGCAAAACCATTAGAGAAAACTGTAAGAGTCTATGTACCAGGATAATGTTTTGTGCATTAGAAATTTTTGGATGAAGCTGGTAGTAAGGATTCAATAGAAAGGGACTACTACATTGTTAGAACATTTTGCTTTTTTGCTGTGTTGGTTTATATTATTCTCTGAATTTGCTGCAAGACTGCATTTGAAATTAGAGTAAAATGTAAGAGTGTATATACCAAGATAGCATTTTGTGCCTCAGAAATTTTTGGACGAAGCTGGTAGTTAAGAGTGCAAAGGAAAGGGACTAATACATTGTTAGAACATTTTTCTTTCTTTGCAGTGTTGGTTTTTACTATTCTCTAAGTGCTGGAGGCTGCATTTGACTATGAGTTCAGTTGATTTTGGTTACACTTTGTGGTCATTAATCCAAGTGTTCTCACTCATCCTCTGGATATTCTGCCTGTAGATTCTTCACTTACTCTGTAACATGTCATTGTTTAGGATTTTCATCTTGTTCTTATTTATTGCACAAATTCTTTTGTAGGACATCATTCCACCAGCTTATCTTGAAGAACTCTCGTTACTGCAAGATCAAATTGCACCCTTTTCTTCAGAAGTTGCTTTCAGTATAATGGAGCAAGAACTTGGTTTGCCAATAGATTTGCTTTTTTCAGAAATATCACCAAACCCGGTTGCAGCAGCCTCCCTTGGACAGGTAAATTGAGAGGCTAAGGCTTCATCCATGTAACATTTGTAACAGGGCCAGGAACTTGCTTCACCACTAAAATCCAATGCTTCTGAACTTTGGTCAGGTTTATCAAGGAAGGCTAAGGTTTAATGGGAAGCTTGTTGCTGTCAAGGTTCAGAGACCTGGTGTTCAAGCTGCTATTGCATTAGATATCTATATTTTACGCTATCTTGCGGGGCTAATACAAAAAGTAGCAAAATTAAACACTGACCTTCCTGTAATACCTCTATCTTATAGCAGGATGTTTATTGTTTATCATGAATTTATGTAGCTTATGGATGGAAAGATTGGTGGCTGCACTGGTAATTTTTTGTTAAACGTATTGATGATTGAGTGAACTAATAAAATTATGTTAAACAGGCTGTTGTTGATGAATGGGCAGCAAGTCTTTTTCGGGTATGATTTCTAGTTCTTACTTAATTAGTATGCCTATATTAACAGCTTTCTGTTGCTTTATACAAATTATGGAAGTATTGAAGAATAAAAAACTGCATTCAAAAATTTGCTTGCAAAAATCACACTAAACTTTTGTGAGATCTATGTGAAAGGAAAATGCATCGAGACAACTAAAGAATAACAGATTAGCATGGAGCACAAATTCATGTCAAACATTGTACTCTGTAAAGAATGGCAATATTCTGTAATAAAAGGACCTAGAATAAGATGTCAGAAAAGAAACTTTCTGCATTAGGGGTATGTCATGTACTTTCAAGCAGCATAATATATCGTTCCACTTGCAATGTTTATGTTAGAGCAATAGACTTGATATTAGCTCAGGATAGGATATCAGAGAAGAAATATTGTGTTAGGGGTATGTCATGCACTTTCAAGCAACATAGTATATTGTCCCACATGTACTATTTACTTTAGAACGATAGACTTGATATTAATCCTCTTTATTGCAAAGTGCACATGCCTCTTTATTACTTTGTACTTTCTCATATATAGACACGTACACTCGTACATATGTACATAAACACACACACACACACACACACATGCACACACACCTTATGCATGTGTGATGTAGGTATGTGCACATTTTTCATCTTTTGGTGACTTAAAATGTCATTATAGGTAAACTACATTTAATGATTCATGACTGATATTCATTTTATAAAGATTAGCCAGAAGAATGAAAAATCTCTCTTTTGTCTAAGCACGAGTCAGGACATTCTGCATGCATGTTTTCTTGGTCTTCCTATCTATTTATTTCTTTTATTTCTTAAAGATTATAAGAGCAAAAGTTAATCTTCGAAGTATCTGATTATTGAAGGCATGATATGAGCTTTGGTTATGTATAATGCTTTGTACTTTTGCTTCCTTATTGGTATTCTTCATTGTCTCATGTGAAAAAAAATCCAAGGATACATGTCTATTTTTTTGCATATGATTATATATAAGTTCTTGTTTGCTATGTTGTGTTTAGGAAATGGATTATCGATCAGAAGCAAGAAATGGTCAGAAATTCAGGTATAGAGTACATGGATTTGAATTCAGTTATCACCTTTTCACATTTATCTGTTGATTCAATATGGCTTTATATTGACGTGTTGTTATCTTGTTAGATAAACTTGGATTTTTTTTCCTTCACTTTTTTTTTCTTCAGTCTTACAAAGAAAGTGGCCGAGAGACCTTGTGACACATGCACAATGATGAATGACCTATTAAAGAGTATAACATGAGATTTGTAGTACCAGTTCTTCTAAGAGGCTAAAGATCACTGAAACAAAATCATTTATCATGACTAAGCAGTATTATTACTGACATAAGTAAATTTGAGTTTCAATTTCTGGAAGTGCTCAACATGATTTTGGCCTTAATTGAAAACTGACAACAGGTTTAGGCCATGCACAGTGAAAATTTTTTTGAAGAAATGAAAACTCAATTATTCCATGGCTTCCAAGAGGAGCCAAAAACATGAGGATGTTCCCACGCTTTATCTATGTTGATGATGGCAGAAATGCGCACAAGAAGGGAAACTGAGGAAGGTGTAATATGAGTAGTGTTTGTCTATTGGGGGATGGGAATGCACCTGTGTATCAACTCTTCATGATCAATAGTTATGTAGGTTCTTCAAAAAGTTTTGTTTCTATACGACCAAAATTGAAAGTCAGTGATAAGTCAGTAAATCTTCTAAAAAGTACTTGATGACTAGCTGGTTTGAATCAGTTCAAGCAGTCTCCTAAAAGAAAATCAATAAAAGAATGGATAACCACAATAGTTGAATTGTCAAAAGCAACAAAAGACATAGAAATCAAGTTAAAAAATAATTCACCTACTGTATATATATCTCATGATTCTCATCGCACGAGGGTAAACCAAAATGCAAGTTGTGGCCACTTACTATAAAATTACTAGCCTAATGGAAAAGAGGGAACATAAATCTTCAACATTTCTTTCGTGGTAGAAGGAAGAAGTGTTGAGAACATGAAAGAAGGATGGGTAGCACTAGCACCATGGCAGTGCAGAAAAAGGAAGGGAAAGGGAAGAAAAGAAGTAAAAATAAAGAAGAACAATAAGGAAAAAGAAGAAGTAGAAGAAAGGTAGCATAGCTAGGAAGAAATAAGTGTGACACATATTGCAGCATGATGGCAGGAGAAAGAAGAAATGTAGACGAAAAGGAAAAGAAGAAGTGGAAGGAAGCATCCATATAGGTTGAGAGAGAGATGGAGGATTAAGTGTTCTGAATCCCTACATTTACATTTTAATTTTTTCTGAACACCAGTCAAAGGCTAGTTGGGCTAGTTAGTGACTAGTTACTGACTTTAGGACCAGGCTGATTTTATTATAAATTGATCAATGGAAGACTAGACCATTGTCACATGTATCGTTTATTACGAGAATTATCGGTGAGGTATTTCTTTGGTATAGTATGGCAAAATTGTATTTCTCAAGAGAATCTATGGAAAACCTCAACAAATTTAAAGAAACTAAAAAACAAAAAATCCTCAAAATTATGTAAAAGTAAAATACATAAAAAATCAGTAAAAAGACATTGAAAAATGACTAGAAAAACATGATAGGATGTGGATGCAAAATACCGTGATATAATAAATTATATTGGTCCCCATGCTGGACCCACTTTACTCACCTCATGATATAAAGACTAAGTTAGTGAGGGAGTTAATGCAATGGGATTAAGGTTTCATTAATTCAGGAGAAGCTGGGCTGTCTCTTGCTCTCTCTCTCTCTTCTTTATTATGCCTAATTTTCTAGTTAACTATCTCTCTATTGTCTTCATTACATCTGTTAATAATTAATCTTCATTACTACATGCACCTTTCATAGCAGATGCTATCAAAAGAACAAATTAGAAAATGGAAACTAACAGTCTGGTCTTATAAAAAATTTCTCATATGCAGTAAAAAAAATGAAAATTTTGTTTTTTTCACGTTTTTTATTTTCTGGCATCTTTTTCAAAAGGACGTGTTTTATTGACGTTTTTTTGGCTGAGTCATATTTAACGTATTTATTGTATTGTTTTCAAATTAAACGCGATATTTGTGATAGTGGACTACACTAATTAGTCGGACTATATGACTAGGCATGATTTTACAAGATTAAGAAGACTGCCTAAGAATAGGAAAAGAAATAAACTAGCTTCAAAGTACCACAGCTAGAGAAAGAAAATTCACCATGAATGTACGAGAAATGTTCATCAAGTATAAACTATAAAGTCTATTATTAATTTATTACATAGTTGTTGTTTAGAGTAAGCAAATGTGAAATTGAAACAATAAACTGTAAATATGTTTAGAAAATATGCCTTACATTTTTACATGTATTTTTTTTTTTACTGTGCATTATTCTCCTCCTTATGGTGGTATACGTGCATACTTTTTCTTATCATGGTTTTTCCTGTTTGGTATTTTATCATCAGAATGTAGGGAGTAAGAGGAAAAAGAAAAAGGATTCTTCCTTCAGTGTGCATGTTCTTTTTTTTTTTTTTGTACACAATGAACTTTTGTTGGTTTTGTCTTGGTGTCTGGATTCTGTCATATATTACTTAAAAAAATGACTTTTGTTGCATACTTTTATCCATAAATGACATGGAGAAGCTCTATGTGATGATCTCTGGTGAATTTTGTATGGTCTTTAGAGAATTGTATGGCAGTCTGCAAGATGTTGTGGTACCAAGTATGTACATGGATTTCTGCACTCGTCAAGTTCTTACCATGGAGTGGATACAGGTGCTCACTGTTGATATTCTTGAGTACAATGCTTCAATATGCACTAGTCAAACAAAGAGTTGATATTCTTGTTTTGTGCAGGGACAAAAGCTATCAGAAGTAAAAGATCTTTACCTTATTGAGGTTGCAAATTGACTATTTCTCTTATTCATTTAGTCACAGTGCGATGATTCCATTAATCAGCTATAGGTGTATAACTGTATATATATTGGAGCAGGTTGGGGTGTATTCTTCTTTAACTCAGCTTCTGGAATATGGCTTTTATCATGCTGATCCACATCCTGGAAATCTTTTACGCACTTCAGAAGGGAAGCTGGCATACTTGGGTATTTCATTATGATTGGTATTACATTTTCGTAGCAACCTCATAAATTAACATTTTAAGCAAATGTAGAAATATCTGTTTCCTTTATGATCTATTCATTTTAGCCCCAAGATTGCTGCCTATACTACTTCATACTTAATTTTGGTTACCATTTTAAGTTGTATAGTGTATTGATGTTGGCCATAGGATTTTTTTTTTTTTTTTTGTATCTATATGTTGGATTCATGATAGAATAAGAGAAATATGACTGAAGTGCATGACTTGAAACCTTGACACAGCTTTCATTTATATTGAAATTATGCATGCATAAGTAAACGTCAAAATTCAGGTTGCAGAAATTTTCGCCCTATGCGCAAGCAGATCTCCTACCATTTCACCCACTAACTGTCATCCGACAAACAGGATTGGTTTTTAAAAAGCTCCAAAGACAATTTCTAGATAACTTCTTTGAGTTGAATGATCAAAAGAAATTTCAAAATTAATTCTTGTGTGGTTGGTAATCCATTTCATTGAGGAAATCAGTATTTATACTTGTCACAGCGTACATGATTGGAGAAGAGATGCTTGTGTGTGACTGTGTTTTTTTTTTTTGAGAGAAAGTGGGTGTGGGGGGGGGGGGGGGGGGGGGGGGGGGGGGGGGGGGGGGGGGGGGGGGGGGGGGTGGAGGATTAGGGATTGCAGGGGGCGCTGTGGGGTGATTTGGGAATCCACTTCAGTGAGGAAATCAGTATTTCTTCCATTCACAGATTAAATGGTTGCAGAAGAGATGCGTATGTCTGCATGTGTTGTTGTAACTTTTCCTTGCATGATGAGACTGCAGGAGCATGTTTTGATTGATCTGCAGACACAGGAAATGAATATTCTTACATTTACAATGGAATATCATATTGCAAATATCAGAAAACGTATCTGCATGCTTTGGATGTTTCTTCAAAAATGGCTGCCTTTTTTGTTTGTCTCTTATACCACCATTCATAAATCTAATTACCCTTCATGAAGAAATATGATATACATTATACACACATTTGGGACTTGGGTGTATATGGTTTCTGGCTTCTACATTGTCTTTTGATGTCGTCTGGAGGAATTACTGTCATTTTGTACCCTTCTCATGAATGTAAAAGCCTAATGCCTCTATAATTTGTAATCTTGCTATCTTTTCTTTAAAATAATAGTCGATGAATTTCTTTCGTTGTTAGATTTTGGAATGATGGGTGAATTTAAAGAAGAATTACGTGATGGATTTGTCGAAGCTTGTGTGCATCTCGTTAGTCGAGATTTTGATGCATTGGCTTATGACTTTGTCACACTCGGGTGAGGACACACGCCGCTTTTTTTCTGTGGTCTAACAGTATGATTAGTAATATAATGTCATAAAGAAGGAAAAAAATTTATTTTCTCAGTAACATCATTTTAATGGTGCACTTGCAAATTTTCTTGCTAGGCTTCTTCCTCCAACTGCAAAAAAGAGTGAGGTGACTAGTGCCTTAACAGGTAGACATCATTAAAGGCTTTGATAGTGTTTTGGTTATATTTAATTTCTGTTGATATCTATTACATGACTGTTGTTTCTTTGATTTTTTTTTCCTTAAGAAAATAAAAAATCATTTTACGTTCTTGCATGTTATGGTTTTCTCTTTTCAAATGTTTATGTTTCCCATTCAAACTTCAAAGTATGGCACCATAAAATTCAATTCATTTTAGTCTGATTACTGGTCCAAGGGAAAAAAAAAAAGGATAGCATGAATTGACATTTGACAGGAAATTGTTTTAGGCAGATCCATAGGTCAAACCATACATCATGAACTTTTATGTGGTTTTGAACCGCTCAGGTAAACTTAGTGCACCATCTATTGCATCAGATTAATTATAATCAGACATGCCGTGCCATGTTGGAATGAGGTTCATCTGAGCCATAATCACTGCCAACACTTGGGCACCTCATGTTAAGTTGGCAAATGTTCTTTGTTGAGGTTTTTTGGACTTTCTTCATAGTGTTCTGGTTTTCGCATTAGTATATTTTGTGTGAAACTTGTTGGCAAATGTTTTAGCTTAAATTAGTCTTCTTTCACTATATCTAATAAAAGTCCATTTTCTGATAGGTGTTTTCCAGAATGCTGTCTCAAAAGGAGTTCGGAATATTAGTTTTGGTGATTTATCAGGAAATTTGGGCCGCACCATGTATGGGCTTCCTTGCTGTAGGCTGTTGCATCTTCATTTGAAACACTAAGTTACAAGTAGAATGCCAAATCGTCTTGGTTATCATGAATGGTGGATTTCTCATGCTTTATGTTCAGCTTCAAGTCAGATAGTGGGCCTTAACCTTTTATTTCCTTTTCCTTACTGATGTTGTTTCCTTTACTTTAGGTTATGTTATGTTAACAGCTTAGATGCTATTAGGTTGTCGGGTGGGGGGGCTCCATGGAGCAGGATACAACTCACTCAAAGCATACTCTTACATACAGCGCTGGAAGTTCAGCGGGCAAGGGTAGACGAAGCATTGGGGACATTAGACGAAACACTGGATGGGTTCGATGCTAGGTTCAACACTGCCATCACCAATCAGCAGAATCTCATGGGTTTAGTGTGGCAGATGCTTCAATAGGGAGGTGCTCACTGCACTCCAAGTACTGACTGCATTGAATCTGAGAGCCGGAGGAGCATGGAGACAGGGGAGCCGTAAACCCGACAAACATGGAATTCCCAAAAAATTCTCAGGAGAAGATCCATGCAGTTGGGTTTTCAAATTGGAGCAGTATTTCGACTGCCAAGGAATTGTAGAGGAGCGACGGATAAGCCATGTTGCCGTGCATTTTGAGGGCCCTGCTATATGTTGGTATTGGTAGATCCTGGCGCAGTAGGGGAAACCAAGCTGGGGAACCTTGGTGGAGGCGATTTTGATTAGTTTTGGACCATCAGCGTATCCAGACTACAACATCAAGCTCTCCAAGATTCGGTAGGTAGGAACGGTAATGGAATACCAAGAACACTTTGAGAACCTTAATAATATGGTGTGTGGATGACCCTTGGAGGCCTTGATCGGGGATTCATCGGTGGATTGGAGGATGAATTGTGAATCGAGGTACAAGCACTGAGACCCCGTAGCTTGCAGGAGTGTTTTGAACTCGCACACACTTTCGAGGAGAAAAACTGACATTTGAACGCCAGGCCAAGGGGGTGGTCTGAAGGTAAGGGACTGGGCGAGGAATAACCATCGGAGAGGGTACCCAATACCATCGGTGGCCAACAGTACGTTCCCTTTTGTACCCAAACCGTTTGTGAGGCACCTTACTCCAAAGCGTATAAGGGAGAAGGATAGATGAGGCATCTGCTTCCAGTGCGATCGCCACTGGATGCCAGGGCATGCCTGTCGACATTAGTACATGCCTGATTGAGGAGGGTGAGCTGTCAAACGAAGAAGAGAAGGCGTAGCCGGAAGAAGGGGAACTATTCGGGCCACTGGAGGAAGGAGCATCGGAGATTTGCCTACATGCCCTAGTGGGCAACGCCGCAACGCAACTCCTCAGCTCATGAGGGTGAAAGGGAGGCTCAGAGGAAGGATGACCAACATGTTGGTGGACACTAGATCTACCCATAACTTCATCTCAAAGAAGTCCGCAAAAATGCTAGGCTACGAGGTGGACACACCCAACCAGCCTTCGAGGTGGTGGTAGGTGAAGGGAGTATCCTCAAGTGCAGAGGTACTAGAAATTCAAGGCCACCGGTTCCTAGTGGAGCTTTACACCTTGGCCATGGCGGGAGCTGACATGGTCTTAGGAATACAGTGGCTGCGGGGACTGGGCGAGGTGATCTGGGATTTTATAGGTATGGAGATACACATCAGGAAGGGTGACGAAATTCAACTCACTCTGGTGGCTACCCCGCCGCAACTCGTGACAGAGGAATCGACCTTGAAGATTATGAAAGGACCTGCAGCTTCCTTCCTGCTGTTGACTGCAGCTGAAAAGGGCAGCGAAGAGAGCAGGTGGCTCTCTTTGTCTGATGCTCTCTAGGCAGAAGCTAAGCGAGCTGATTCGAGAGTTCCAAGGTGTGTCGCCATGCCAGCAGGCCTCCCTCCATGGTGCATCTGTGACATTGAATTCTGCTGCGACAAGGGACCACCGCAGTGCAGATGAGACCCTACTGATACAACAAGGATCAACCAAAATCCTCGAAGGGCTGGTGCATGAAATGTTAGGCAGCGGGATCATCCAACATAGTCACAGCCCTTTTGCTTCACTAGCACTGCTGGTGAAGAAGAATGATGGAAATTGAAGCTTCTGCTTGGACTATCGCGCACTCAATGGAGTCACCATCAAGGGAAAGGAAATAAAAGCTTAAGTTGGTGGAGCCTAACACTATATGTACATTAAAATTTGGAGCAATTTGCTGCTTTACATATGAAACTGTTGTTTGGTGTTAGTGTTTTAGTAACAATCACAAAAGGGAAAAATATACTAGTCAGTGGAGCAATTGCATTTATATTTGCAATTTTCTTTCTGTTGACAAAATTCTTGGAAGTATTAAAGTAATGAGCTTTTTTTCAGTGCTCCTCTTTAATAGATAAATGTGCACTTGTCTCGGGTCAAAAGCACTGGGTGCAGCCAGTCATACCTCATCAAACTTGTTATCCAAAATTAAGTGTGCACTTGACTTGGGCCAACCATGTGTTATATGCAATACAATGAGTATGGGCACACCACAGGTCTTTTTTCTAGAAAATGGACTTGGTCAACATTGACCGATCTTATATGGTCCAACTTTTTTAAACAAAAAATTTTGAAAGAAATTGGAGAGTGGGGAAGGGGGGTGTGGATTCACCCCGACAAGGCACATGCTGACTATGCCCTCTCTTGTTTTTTTCTTTTTTCCTCTATCTTTCCCTCTTCATTTCCCCCTCTTCTCTATCTCTTTGCCCTTTTTTCCCTCTTATTTCTCTCTTTCCCTCTTTCTTTCTCCATCTCTTTTAAGGGGAGGGTCATTTTCAGAGGACAAGAAGCTTGACATCCTTTTTAAAGGACGTCAATTTGTGTCGGTCTATATTTTTAAATCTTTTTAAATGATGGTGACAGCCCTGGTACAACAGACCTGCTCATCCTTTCTAAAGGAACACTAAAACTGTTGACTGTCCTCTCCTCCTTTAAGGAGGACAACTAGGTCGCTCATCCTTTCATTATTTTATTTAATTAAATTTTTGAATTTCAATGAGATAACATAAATTATGTGTGTCTGTGCGTGTATATGTATATATATATATGTCTCGCCACATCCAGGCCCACAATTTTTTGCAGCTTGCCGCATCCCGCATCTGCACTGGTACTGACACCCTGCACCGAAGTGACATAGCCCCACCTCTCTCTTACGTTCTTTCTTTGCAACTGCATTTGCTCTTCATTCCTCTATTAACGGTCAGCTCTGGCAGCAGTCAGATCATCCAGTGCAAGTCTGCAACCATCCACAAAAAATAAGGAAGAGGAAGAAGAAGACAATTACAAAAAGAGAGAGATGGGCGGGGAGGAGGAAGAAGAAGGCCAGAGAGATACAGGAAGGAGGAGGAGGAGGAAGAAGAAGAAAAAGATGAAAAAGGAAAAGAGAGAGAGAGAGAGAGAGGTGGGAAAGAGTGGGGGAACCCCCTCTATCCCATCTCATTGCCACATGTGGGCGGAGGTGGGCTCCTTCCATCCTATGTTACATGACATGAAGGAAAGGGTGGTGTACTCATTGTCGATATTGGTGGGAGACTGGGACATGGCAATATCACATTTTGTACTTTTTGCTCTATTTTTGAGTTTTTCTCATTGATTTATTTTTTATGAAGATAAATAGTGAACATATGTGTCTATTTGCTTAAAATCTTATCGCGCGCGTGTGTGTGTGTATATATATATATATATATATATATATATATATATAGTTCCTGCATTTATACCCACATCCAC
Organism: Nymphaea thermarum; assembly: GCA_011799765.1. Classification (NCBI taxonomy): domain Eukaryota; kingdom Viridiplantae; phylum Streptophyta; class Magnoliopsida; order Nymphaeales; family Nymphaeaceae; genus Nymphaea; species Nymphaea thermarum. The sequence goes on along the minus strand of JAANDH010000213.1, from coordinate 77,518 downwards.
GGCATCATGGGGTATGATCTTTCTTTTTTTCTTTCTACCCTCCCTGTTTTTTTGTTTTCATCCTTTGCCGCTTTTTTTTTCAGTTACTTTTTTCTTTTTCCTTTTTATTTTAAAAGTTATTAAGCCTCTGTGAGAGAGAGAGAGAGGGAGCCTATATATATATATATATATATATATTGTCATTTGTCAAGATAACCTTACTGAGAAACTGGCAGAATAATATTGATAACTGGATATAAACTTTGTTCACATGGTTTCAAGGCCTAGGTCCTTTGGAAAAGGCTGTTTCAATCATCACTTATACTCTTCTCCTATTGCTCCTCCCTTTTCCTTCTATATTTCCTATCTTCTGTTCAAAAATTGTGATACGCAAGGGCATATTCATGCCTTATCTATTCTGTAGTCACTGACTTTTCTTATATATCTTTAGCTTTTAGATTTTAAGGAGTTGCTTCACAATCATGTTCATGAGTTGACATTCTCATAAACGTTATTCATGCTACTCAACTTTCATTTTCCAATTTGTGATCATTAGTATGTCTCTTGAGATCACACGTGTAAGTGATATTATGCATGTCTGTTTCCCAACTACTAGCATCTTCCTGTTTTCAGTATCCTTTCTGTTATAAGTGACCCTTCATTTTCTCATCCTGTATCATTATTCAGGTATACTATTATCACTTACAATTATTGAATATTTATGTGCAGGTACAAGTTTAAGTTTCAGATACCATCTTACTTTTCACTAGTTATTCGAAGGTAAGAATCTGGTACCTTGAACATTATTTTCATCATTTAACCATGGCCGACTGTATAGTTCTTTTTTAACCTTCCTTTCTAAGTATCATAATTGAAGAACTACGATTCTCTTAAATTCTTGCTGTGGTCTAGAAATTTGTACTTTTTATCCACTGGAAATTGTTAAAATTCATTTTTTCTGTTCATTTTTGAACTTTCTAATTTCTTAGACATTGCTTTGCTGTTTTTGCTTTTTTTCTTTCTCTTGCTTCTGTATGGTACTCTTTCTCGAGGACGACCATGTGGATATCTTGAAAATCATTGTGTCTCCAATTTCATTCTTGGGTATCTATTGGCAAGGTTTATCTTGGATATTTTTTTTTTTTAAATATGATTTTCTGGAGAAAAGTCTCAGAAATTACAAATATTATAAAATATGAAGAATATTAAAATATTATGAAATTCCTTATTTATTTTCTTACAAAAATAGCGATAAAGATTCAAAATATTTTTAAAATTTTAAAGGCAACAACAAATGGAAAACATATACTTAAAGTGCATAAAAAAAGGTCTTTTTCTTTAAAAAGGGAAAATGTTGAGGATATATCATATAATGGTGATTGGTGATCTTTATTTTTTGTGATGTTTTGGAAAGTTTTCTTCTTCTTTTATGGCAATGTCTCAGTATTTTTCAAAATCTCTCCAATATTTGTGGCAATGCTTGAATGTTGAGGGAACCTACGTGGATATCCTAAACAATTGTGTGACAGCAGCTTATCGGTGACCTTCCTTTAAATTTTAATCGTTTTCACTCCTTGATTTTGAAAATTTTCAGTTCTAGATTTGGTCCTTTTTTACACTGAATTTTTCATTTTCTGTTTCAGTCTTGCTGTACTGGAAGGAATTGCTCTAAGCTTTGATCCAAATTACAAAGTTTTAAGTAGTGCATACCCCTGGATTGCACGGAAAGTACTTACTGCTGCTTCTCCAAACGTCAGATCTACACTTGAAACTCTTCTTTATAAGGTAAGCTTCTTTTAGTTTTCTAGCTCACATAAATGATTATATCATCACAAGATTTTGGTATATATTTCATGCATGCATCAATTAAGTCCTTTTTCTTTCGCAAAATGATATTCAATCTTTCATTTTTACTATTAATAGGATGGCACATTTAGAATTGACCGACTGGACTCCTTACTCTCTGAGGTTAGTAACAATCCATTGTTTGAGGATCTTCTTTCAGTTTTTTGCTTAAAGATAGCTTCTATCATGTAGTTCTAGCTCCATGGATAATTTATCTATAATGTTCTGCTTTAATTATATCATATAGATAATAAAAGAACTAAGTGGTGTTTGAGGTTTTTGTTTCTAGTAGGCTCGTAGATCTAAGATCTATTCTAATTTCTCAAGTATCGTCTCTCAGGCAGTCCAATAGCACTCTCGTCCTTTGAGGATCATCTGGTCATATTTCATTTTGTCCGATCCAATACCTTCTTGTTTCACTTGTTTCTGATAAATGATTAAGTCCAAAATGTTTTGCGCTTTGAATTTCTAATGAGAAGAATCTGTTTTGCTGTAAAGGCTTCTCATACTTGCATGCCTGAGATTTTTGTACTGTTGCATATACAAAGTGGTGCTTAACTTTTATATTCTCATTGTTTTTCCTCTTATATGTAAAAAGCGTGTAAGCATTATTTCCGTTGCATAACCCAAAAGCATATATATATCAGCACCTTCAATGTTGGCTGGATAAAATTTGTGAATACCTAGGTTGCCTGCATACTAGAAATCAGTACTGCAGGCCTTATAAAATGTCCACTTCTTGATATTTTACTTTTTATCTCTTTTTCAGTCCCTCCGTACTAGGACAGTTTTCAGAAGGAATGACGCAGAAGAGGCTGGTCGTGACTCTAGAATGGCTGCAAAACAGCTACTTTATTTTACTTTGAGTGAAAAGGTGCTAGTTATGTTACAGAAGTTTCTATGATCATTATCTTTTATTAAATTTTCTGTTCTAAACTTACCAGTAATAACTGTACCTCTTCCTCGCATGCAGGGAGAGTTTTTGAGGGACATACTACTTACAGAAATAACAAAGGTAATCTTTTTGGTCTTCTCTTATTGTCATAATTTTGTGGTGATTGTGGTCTATGTTGTTTAGTTCAAATATATTTTTCTCATTATTTCATTTTTTCATCTTTAGAACGATACATTGTTCAAATGAATAGTTTACTTGTTCTTCTTAAGAAACGTCAATAAAGCTTAAAAGCCCCTGTAGATGGGATGTTTAACTTCTCATTTTTCTTCATCTAAATTGTATTATCATTGTCAATTTAACATTTTTCACGTTGATAAGGTGCCTAAGCATATTAACTTGTATTTGATATAATGCCATTTTTCTTATCTATTACTATAAGAATCAGCACTGAATATTCCTTCCGTAATAGTACAGGCTCCCATGCAATCTGATATTTTGGTTCAGGCATTTTTTCATAGTCTTTACTAAAGAGGGGGTCATTTTCATCGTTACTGTACCAGCTGTTAAAATAATGTTGGCTTGCCTAGGGCTTGATCTTGGCACCTGGAATTCCTTTTGTTATTTTGGAGGAGCAAATCAAAGTCCAATTGTTCTGTCTCTGTCGATATTAGAACCTTGTAATCCATCCATGTGATCAATATGACATCTTAGCTGTTTAACTAAACCTTGCTTGTTAAAACTTTATTTTTTTTTTTGCAACATTTGAAGTTAGAACTGTGAACTGTCACCTCCACCCCATGTGCCTCAGTACTTAATTTTGGGTTTGTTGGTGGAGCATGTGACAGTACAAAAATGCATGACGGCGATATGTGCAGGGGCTTGATGCACTCCGTGTTGCAGCATTCAGTTCAATCGCTTCTCGTGCTATGACATTGCCTTTTCCTTTGCCCTTGTGGTCATACTCCACCATGGAAGAAGAAGATATCTCAAATTTGAGAACATTAAATCGCCTTGTATCACTAATAGCAAGGTTTTCTCGGAATAGAAGTCCAACTGCAGTAAGTGCCAGCTAACCTTTACGTCTTTCAGTTTATGGCATGATCTAGTTTATAGCATGATATATTTATAGCTTAAAAGGCATTACCTGATTCATTGCAAGTTCCTTGTGGGCTTTCATTTTCCTGTGTAGCATTTTTTTCATCTTACACTCGCTATTTATATCTATTCCACCTATATAATGTGAGGAATCTTAACATATGATCCTCTCCAGATGTCTGTAAGGGGGAAAAAATTTCCACCACAACCTGTCTCCAGATGTCCGCAAGGGAAACAATAAAGAAAAAAAGCTTCTATGACAACCATAGGTGGCTTATAGGTGCATTATTTTTCTAGGTAGAATTGCCAATTGCTTTCTTTTTCTCACTTAGCATGTTCAGCGACAGCTTCCTCTACCTTGAACCTTACATCCGCAGCTTACGATAGCATGACCGCCAGTCCAGCTACCAAATATGGCTCATTCACCTCCTCTGAAATAAGTATTTTTATAGCTAACAAATGTTTATGAGACCAGTCAGCTGCTAGCTGACTGATCTAATCACAATTACGAGGATAATAGATGGAAGTGGATAGTTATTCTAGAAGCAGAAGAGGAGAAGCACGGTGCCTGTAAATGAGGGAATCAGGAAGCCTAATTATGTATGAAGCATTCAAGAGACAAACAGGAATTTCTTAAGTTGCGAAGCGATAACGTCTAGAAAACCATGTTGAAAGAAACGGGAAACGGTATTAAGTTTCAACGAAGGTGCAGTCACACGAGAAGTAAGTTCCAAGGAACAGGAACTCAGGAAGCGCTTCTGTCTTTTCTCTTAGGAACTTTCCTAAAGTACCCTTTCGAAGAAAGTCTGCCTGGGGGTTAGGCCGCCTGCCTTTTAATCAGAATCAAAATGAAGAGAATTTACAGCAGAAAATGGGGATCATCAAAGGACTGATCCTAACTCAATCCCAGAGTTCCAGGGGAGGGTTCCAGTCTCCTCTAGGAGTACACCAGTATCTGCCGAATTCTGTCTCCGGATAAGAAAAAAGCTGATGAACAGCTTCTGGGGTCGGCCAGCCTTTGACGACTGAAACCTGAGGCGCTGGGAATATATGTCATTGAGTGGAGTCTTCGCTTAAACTGCTGTTGTACAGAATCTGCGTTAAGGATTCTCTCCAGCTGCCATCATTAATTAGAATTTTGGTCTTGCTCATGTTGCGTTGATAGCATCGAACGATTTTCTTGCAAAATTGGGCTGCCTCCATGCTAAAGTACCCTTTCAGAACAAATAAACAAAAAAAAAATTCCAAAATGGTGAAGAGTTACATAAGAAACAGGTTTCTGGTTAATAGGAAATGGATCTCTCATTTTTTTCGAAAATGACGAAGCGTCTTTTTAATACGGAAACACATTTCTTTTTCTTGATGAAATATTCCTAGTCTATTCAGGGCTATTCCTAGACGATACGAGTTTTAGTGCTCCATGGCCCAATTTTTGGAGCAGATTAAATGGCCACCACAAACTGTTCTTTCGTCCCAACGCCCCTTCAAGGAGGCGGTTGTGAACTGTTTCATCTTTCAAATAGTTTCCGTGGATTGTGCACCGTCCCAGGTTTTTTTATTATATGGATCTAACATTTGATATACCGTGTATGCTGCGTATAGTTTGGATGAGTGGGGCCGACCACAAACTTGGGTCTTTAATTCATCAATTGGTTGCAAGCATTTTCAATTGCAAGCATTTTCAAAAAGGAGTATGTGGTGCTGATGTATTTCCATTGTTTTTTGGTAGACCCAGGTAAACGGGGTCACTGACATTGGTGCAGAGACTAGGACTCCTGAAGAGGAGGCTTTGCTTCTGCTAAATCAACTAGGTGGTTTGCAGGATCTCCTGCCATCTACCTTTGCTGTCCTTAGCGAGGTAGTTAATGTCGCACTTTTTATTTGATCTTTATGTGTCCCTTACGTGCTGTTTTGAAAGTTTGAAAGTTTGTGGCAGATTTCTCCTGAAGCACGTCAAGAAGTTATGCTGATGCCTGCAGATATAGCAGGACGGTTATCATCACGGATTGTTGCAAGAACGATCCGGAGGATCATTGTTTGACCTCTCAGAATTGCAGACCAAGTGTAGAAATGTTCCATTAGAAGATACGCATCTTCATCCAGGCACTCAATTTTGTCAATGTTTTATTAACAAAAATTATTTGAAACCTGTGCCTTAATATTTTGAGTTGGCGTCTTCTTCGGCAAATTAAACCAACGCAAATCTTCAACCAAACTGAACCACGGTGTAGACCATAGAAGATCACCTGTGCATTTAGACCCGAACTTGATTGAAAATGAGCCAAAGTCTTGACTAGTGGGTTATGGAGTCTGACTTGGAGCCAGGAAAAATAAAGGAGACACTAGGAGGTAAGAGAAAGTAGTCGATCAGGGTCTTGAACCCACGATGTAGGCCATTGATGAAAGCCATATTTTTTATTCACGACGAAGTGGTCACGGGCTCACGGTTCATTCAGTCTGGCAATGCAGACGGTTCACTGTCCTATTATCTTATGCCAACAGTAACCCTCTGTTCTTTCGGCATCTTTTTTGGGAGGGTGTTAGAAATAGTGACATAGCATTCACTTAGTTCCACATCTTTGAACATACGTCTCTAAGTATCATCAGGGTGGATACAGACGTGCCGATGATCCTAGAGCCTCAAGGTTGAAATACGTGCCGATGATCCTAGAGCCTCAAGCTTGAAATAAGCATCTAAAGGCTACAAGCGAAATCAAAATCGGAAAGGGTATTTCTTCAGGCTGTCAATGGAACTTAAGATCAGACAGAAATTCCTGTGAGAATCCCCAGAGCTATAAATTCAATGACACTGCCTTTCAGTCAGCAAGTTCAACAAACCTGCACCTCTAGAGCCTGCATGTTTTTCTGCGTATAACTCAAATGCTTTTGCTTAATCAAAGAAAATAACAAGGATCCAGTCATTACCGCCTCCCTGCTTAATACAGTGAATGGAAAAAAAAAAAGTTTCCCTCCAATTCTACCTGCAGCGTTCAGTATATTCAATCTTCCCCAATCTAGCCATCTTGGTTGATATATCAAGCCATTGAAAATAGAGGCCTGATGACAGATGGGTTCTAGGCATTGGTGAATTATCTCATCAGTTGTCGAAGCTTTGTACAACTTGTCCTCTGTACAGCAGAAAGAAGTGAAATGTTGTCGTCTAGTGATAACCAAAAGTTGACAAAAATGATGTAGAACAAATATTGGCTTCGCTGCCAAGACAAGTACTCAGAAAACATGTCCATTGCCTCCCTTCCAGCTAAGAAACTCATTAATTTTTACCAGTGCCTGCACACAAAAAAAACATTAGCACATAAGCAAGAAAAGCAAAGAGCAATATAGACAGCTAGAATAGCATTGCATTTAAGTGGCTAGCAGATTGTATGGAGCAGCTGATATTACACCATGGAATTAAAAATGAAAAGCGACAAACCTCAATGGCAATTGTTGTTGGTGTGAGAGCCGATACATCTTCAAGCCCTTGCTTGTAAGCAATATCTGGAAACAAGAGAAAACTGGCACATGTTGAAGAAAACTGGCACAAGTCTCAGCATATCAAAGGAAGTGAAGGAAAAAGCTCTGCAGAAGATACTAACAGTCTAAAAGAATGCAACGGGATTGACGACTGACACTTACCAAGTCAGATTGCATATGACTAAGCCTGTGGCCGGCATAGGATAAACCACGAGATTTTCTAAATCAACAGGCTCACATGGATTTAGCCCAATATCCTAGGATGAATTAACACCGATTCTGAACTTCTACCAGAATATTGCTCCAAATCTTAAACATTTATTGGTGTTACATGGCAGTAAATTTTCATTCCCACTAATGTAAGTTAAAGCTTCAATCAAGTCTATATGGAAATAACATGCCCCTCCCACTGGGGGCTAATACTAGCTTGTTCATCCCCCAGTTTTTTAAGTTTCCAAGCCACACAACGACTGGCAGAATGCCATGAAGCTTTCTGTATTGCACTGGCAACATGGTTGGCAATACAGAAAGTAGAACTAGCAACTAGCTTTAATAGTGTATACTGAAACAATGAGGACGCATGAAAGATGTAATAACAGTTTGCAGCTTCGTAAAATAGCAGCAACTTGTATACTGTAAAGGCAGTATAGGCATCTAAAACGAAGTAGGTAGCAATAAGCTTCAAGCACATACCCTCAAGTGAAACTATTGCATCAGAATTAGCATAATCATCTGCTCTCTCTTCAGAAAGTGCAGACAACCGTAGAAAAGCCTGAAAAGTAGTGTCAACAAGGATATTACAAGGTGATATATTAACAACGAGGAATTACAGATGGATCATACACCAGAGAGATTGAGACACCTTTTTTATGTGGCTTTCCATGTCCTTCACTTAATCGAACCTTACAGATATAATTGTATAATTAAATTTGGTAGAAAAAATATGTCAAACTAGACAATTTTCATCAACATTGTAAATATCGTTAATGGGCGAGCGAATATATAAAAAGTTACGTATTGTCTTGTCTCACCCTATGTTTTATTTTAAAAATAATTCAAAATATTTTAAATCGATTTAGAAATAAAAAATGAAAGAACAAAAATTCATATCGGCCCTGGATCGTGTTTGCAAGGAGCTGATCCACTTCTGCACAAGTGATTGATAACATTGATTTTTTCAGGTGCCTTATCTATCTGGAATAAAAACCGTCTGGGAGTCATAGCCAACCTTTGTGTATGCATCTCCAGGTTCATGATGCAAAAGAGGCCGTGAATGTGTTCCGACTGCAGCAATCCTCCTAGCTAGAGCTTCCAAAGGCACATCTAGCCAGACAGTGACACCTCGTTTCATATATTTCCTGATAAAGCATTGCTAGCAAATGTGATAATTTCTCAATTCTCAAAAAGAAAAAAAACCAACAGATGTGTTGAGATGCGAGAAGCATTACCAATTGATTGGCCGGATGACAGCACCACCACCAGTTGCCACAACAAGTCGATGCATTGCAGACAAGTCTTTCAGAACCTTAGTCTGGAAATCTTAGTGAATCAGAAATTCATGTTCAATAATATTGACAAAACAATGTTGATAACTTGATATCATATGCTTAGAATATATGAGAACGATCAACAGTAGTCAGACAAAAAAAAAATCTCATGGCTCCATATAATATTGCTGACCAAAAGACATTGGTACCTCGGTCCTCAAATGCAATCATCATAGCCGTACAAATTTCACTGAACATGTAAACATAATATTTCAGTATCCTAAAATTTTCTCTCCCCAGGACTTCCAAACGGTCCACGATTAAGATGAGGTCTATCATAACAGAAACAAAAGAGTGCTCCTTAGCAATTAGCATACATCTGAAGGAAGCTGAACATAAAAGAGAGATACAATTCACATTAAAATGCCCTGACATTTTCTAGTGTTAAAACCATTAACTTAATCATCCTCCACAAAAACCTTCATCAGCAGTACCCTTACTCCACCAGGTGTAGTAAGTTGCCCAGTATATCTGGTATCAGAACCAATACACCCTTTATCCCTGTTTTTACAGTGGGTAAAAATGCGTTCATAGCCATGTTCAACAAAGAACGAAAATATTTTAGGCTCTTACATCACATGGATTGGGGGATACAACCATTTTTAGTATGTCTCTAATATAGATTGATATAAGGAAATACAGAAGAAAAGTAAAAATGAAGTACCATTGTCATATTTCATCAAACAGCACCACAAATAGACTTGATCAACCTTTTCATTTGTTACCCAAAGATACTAGTTACAGGTCCCCACGGTGGTATTCCCTTTTTCTTTTTTCTTCATTTGGTCCCATGGCAGGGGGAAACTACCAGGTTTTCTGGATTGGATTTCCTGACCCAAAGAAATGCATCTTTACCATGACATATTCTGGCTGTCCCTCGGTTAAAACTCCCAGCTATCCTGGACATGCCCATCAAGGAGAACTCATACCCTTGGCCTTGTAGTAAATAGCGAGATTTGGCTCCAGATTACTTTAGCATACATTCTTTAAGTCAACCCGTATAGCCAGGTAAGAGGAGCCCTTGTGGGAAGTAAAGTTCATTGATTTTATTATGAACATTAACAGTTTCATTGAATCTGACCCAATTTATTGTTTATTATGTCCCCTCATCTTATCCCCCATTACCAGACATGCATAGAAAGAACTATCTTATGGCTTCTAACAACTAATGCTGCAAAAAGCATACTTTATCACAATACGTTGTACAAGATGTATCATATTATCATACTTTAGAGTTTGGAGTCTTAGACCAATATGAGCACAAGCCTGTATTGGCTTATTAAGTTTCACATCATATCAGCACACGTCACTGCTCAATGAACACATGCCTTGCATGGTATTGCTGAATTTCTTTTAATAGTATGATACCAAAAATGAAGTGCATGACTATTTATGGAGGATATTGTTAATTTCCATGGGACATTTCAGCTCTAGCTTCTCTCTCTCAGACTCGACCCCTTTCCACCTATATCTTAATGCATTTGAAGATCAAACCAAACCAAAATTGTATCTTATAACAAGGTCTGTGCCCAAAGGATTTGTCCACTAATCACTGTGCATGTCTCGTCGATGTAATCTCAGGCATTGGTTTCTGAAAAGCTTAGTCTATCCTAAAGTACAGTGATCATTTTGTTGTAAATGATGAATTGAGCTTCTTAACCAATTCAATGTTTAGTTGCAGTTCATTTTATTCATGCATTGCACAATCTAACATCCACCTTTGAATTCTTCCTAGTATAAATGACAACTAATCGTTTCATATCCCCATTTAACCTTGCAATGGTCAAACTGAAGGAACAACATGCTCTTTGAGATGCAACCTGGAATTATGTTCCTTCCTAAAATACAACGTGAGAAGCATAACACTCCCAAATCTCTGATAGCAATCTGCAAATCAAGCGATTCTGCCCAAACTAAATGCACATCAAAGGAAAATATGTAAATCCAAGACTGCAAGCAGAACGCTTCATTAGAAGAATGAGACCAGAAAATGGAGGAGTGAATTCTCATGGAAAATGCAGTTTGGAAGAGATAATAGGTCTTCAAATCTGTCAAGGGAAAAGAAGGCAAAGAGCAGAAGGGCCAAAAAACCTCATTCTCTCTAAAGAACTGTTCACTATACTCCTTAAATATTTGAGCAACCGAGACTCCACCTACAGCCTCCTCTACCAATTTGTCACTGCAGACAAATAAAGCATAATTCCCTATTTACTCATGTATCAAGAAAGAAAACCACATTGAAAATGGAACAAAGAAAAGCATGCTGCAGTCAATCCCATCATGTGTTCCAGTCATACCTGTCAAAAAAGTAATAGCCTAGTGCTTCAGACAAAATTTTTCCCACAGTAGTTTTACCAGATCCCATCATTCCTGTAGAAGGTGTTAGCAATGTCTTCAATATTGGCCATAAGATATGTAAATGATATGGGGCTTAATATCTGATATGCTGTTCCTTATAGCTTTAATTATTCACAAAATTCAGGCATTTTGACAGTTACAGAAAGGACTACTAACCTACAAGAAATATGCAGTTCCCATTTAAATATGGGATAACCTCTTGAGCTTTGTCCTGGAAATAAATGTATAATGCTCATGATTTGTAAAATCCAAACAATGTAACCATAACCATAAGAGAACCAAAAGCAAATATTGAATCAACAATAAGTAAAAAAATTATAAATTCTCAACTGATATGATTATATTACCTTCAAAATCAAGGCCTCGTCATCAGGAGACCTAAAGTTCTTTGCTTTCAAGTCACAAGGCACTGTCACCAAGTAAAACAAAAGACAACAATTATGCATAGAGAACATTGTGAAAAAAAATCAAGTGGAGGGTAACAAATGGTATAGATGGGACCACAGCTTCAAAGTTCTGCAGGGAATCAAAGACTTGGCTCAAAATCTTCTCCCTGAATCACAATAGCCTTGATCCAAAGGGGACCTAAAGGACAAAGGAGATGGGGAAGATGTTTTCGAATGATTAAAAACTTCTTGGTTTGTTAGTAGATCTAAATGTCAGCATGTGGATAAGGAATGCAACTTAGTCGCATGTCGCTGATCAAAATTTTATTCTTTAGTAGAAAATAGAGTCTAGAAGAAAAAACTCTGAACTGTTTTCCCAACAGTATAGACCACTAGATCCAATGGCATGATTATGATAAGCTTCTACCGATATTAGATAAGTTGCCTCTAAGTCTCAATTCCTCCATCATGGAAAGCATGTTTCTGAGACTAAATATTCTCCATGACAATTAAACTTCTGGTTAGGTCATTTATACAATTAATGAAATGTTTTTCATGTAACTAAGAAAGTCCCCATAACGGTATAAGAGCTCTTGCTGGATCTGGATATTATCCACATAGTCCACTACATCTAGTGTTTATTACTTTGTACGCGTCGTTTTACTTTATAAATGGGGGGACATTATCGTCTTGTTTAAAGTTGTCTTATAATCAATGAGATTAGGTCACAGTTGACAATGTTGACTTGACCGATGGCACCCCTTCTTTCTTTTATTCTTCTTCTTGTGCAGGTTAAATCTGGTGCAAGTTAACACGGTGCTAGGGCACATGGTATGTGACTGTTTTCAAAAGGTGTGTTGTCCCAAGGGATCCACTCATCTTCTCAGGTCAAGAACTATTTTCTTCCACCTTTCTGACACTTTTTCCTATCTATTCAAGATCCATCTTGATTCCAATGTCTTTCATTCTTTTTTCCATTTTCTGGTATGTTCGTCCTTGAAAACTTCCAGTGCAGCAAAAGGAGGGATGTGCAAGGAGGATGAGGGTTACTCCTCACGGTCAACATGTCAACCACTTGGTTTGTAGGGAATGTAAATTTGGTGTCCTTACAGATACCCCTTTGTGCTACTAAGCTGGTGAGAGCCGCGCTTAGTTGCAAAGGAAAACATCTCAAAGTTTCCAAGAAAATAACCCAGTGCAAGATATGTTCTTTGATTTTCAGAATAAAGTTCTTCAAGATCCAAACATTGAATGATTATGAGCTCATAATTTCTATATTCTCATGAAATAAAAACGCCTCAGTTCTCAAATGATTTTCTGACTTGGAAGAGTTCTTTCTTGCAAAACATTGTTTATATGGAGTGGCTGAAAGAAAAAACAGACACGTATTTGAGACGACTAGATCTCTTATTTTTCCTACTAATGTTCCAAAGAGCTCTTGAGCTGATGAAGTTTGTAGGGCATTTTATCAAATAAATCATATGCCATCAGAAATTTTAAGTGGAATGTCTCCTTATGAGAAACTGTATGGACATAAGCCAAACTTGAAACTACAACATGATGAAGGTGTTTGGATGCACTTGCCTTGTGTTCATAACAAAGCAATTGAGAGATAAGCCTTAACCTAGAGCTGCACAGTGTTGTTTCTTGGGATTCTTAAAATATAAAAGGGCCACAAATGTTATGATTCAATTGGGAGAAAAATGTGGGCTTCAATGCATGTAATCTTTCACAAGCATGAGGCCATACTTTGTGGAAGCAAATGAAAAGATAAAGAATAGTGATGTAGATCTATCCTTTCCAATGACATATTCCTAAGGGAGCAGAAATGAAGAGAAAGAAAAGCAGCTAGAAAGTGGAAGAGCAAATTCTCATGATGACTCTAGAAAAGAAAATGACATAAGTGAAGTTATCATAGAAGAGAAAAAAGAACCATTCGTATGCTATTTCTGATCTAATTCTTTCTGCTGTTTTTGAACCTCCAATTCAGAGGGAGAATTCTTCCCCATCCCTTTCTCACATTACTCATTTACCTCCACAGGTAACATCGCTGTTCAAGAGTCTCAATTCCTCCTCCTTGCTTTTTTTTTTTTTCTCTTAAACATCGTTCTTATCTCGCTTTCTCCATCAGTCTCATATGCACACACACTTTATGGCTTTAAGGGGGTGTCTGACAGCATGAAAATAGTTCAATGCAATTTTCTTGCAGTCGAAACATCTCCAAAAAAATAGTTGGACCCCTCCAAGCTGACTTCTTTTTTGAAAAACTTAGGAGAAATTTCCTTGCTTCATTTGAAAATTTTTTGCTGATCATACGCCTCCTAAAGGGGTGTGGGACTCCAGAGGTAAGTTAGTTTAAGAGAAGTTTAACCTAAATTACTTGAGGATAAGATTAACCTCCACTTTTGAGGGGACCGTTCTTCCCCATTTTAAGGGAGACATGTTTTAGGGTGAAACACATCACACGTTTAATTGAGTGACTTAGACACAAGCACATTGCAACTTTACCCAGGTAAAAAGTTTTCTCACTTTCAAATATGCGATCAAGAAAAAATACATATATTAAGTAATGAACCCTGTATATTAAGCAATAGCACGAACAATCAACAATGGGTAAGAACAACTTGTTCTAACTCCTATATCCAAGAACGCCCTTACTTCTTATGCACCTCCTAGGTATGTATCTCTTCCTGCCTCATATGACCCTCAAAACACAAAAAGACCGCAGTTTCCTTTCTAGCATGGCTTCTCTGTTCTGCCTTTGATGCCCTTATTTATCAAAATGGAAATACACCAACAGTCTTCACGGAGAAATACCATTAATAATAATACAAATGAAAATTAATAAATATTAATAATAATATTAATATTATTATTTTTGTTGGCGTTGTTGTTACAACAACAGTCAACACGGGAAGCAACCGATCAAACTCCAACCTAAAGCGTCAATGCAGACCATACACAGCACTAACCACTGGAAAGGTAGAAAATAAAGGAAACAACAATTACGCTTTTTTCCAGAAAGCAACGAACTAAGATTTGACAAACGTCGGAATGGTACCGGCAAACAAAAAAAGAAAAATGCATCAGCCAGTTGACGTCACATACATCTCAGGGTTGAGTTGGGTACCTGCAGGATCCTTATAGGAACAAAAGTACTTGATGGGTGAGGCAGCCTTCGATTTGCAAGCCGCAGTCTTCAACCATAGGTCGCGCGATGGAGCGACTCCCACGCCCTTCCTCTCCGGCCAGCTCTGCAAGAGGAGTGAACCCTGCACCTTGGTCTTCCTTTTCTCGAAACAGAGCCCTCCACAAGCGTGCAGACATAATGCACCATAATTCTCCATGAAGCCCCACCTTTTCCAATCAAACGATCAACCATCAACGACTCAAGAGCGCTAAAAAAAGACTCCCGCCCTTGAGTAAATGCGATTCGAGAATCCAAAACTCCGATCCCCACTTAGCAATTCTTCCCAGATTCACCAAAAAATGCAACCACTGTTGAAGGGTATTGCCCGACCAACCCCAATGCCCAACAAAAAAGAAAAACAGAACCCCAGAAACAACCAGGAAAGAGGATTCCAGCCACCAACAAGGAAAAAAAACACAGACCAAGTAAAAGTGAACCTTATCAGTTAAGAAACACACTCGATCCAAAAAGCACCAAAAAAGATGACCAAAAGCATGGATATTCTGCCGCAACAATGCTGGCCGTGGACAAGATGACTTGCAGATGACCAATGTTGATGCAGAATATGCCAATATGGTACATCACCAGCGAGATAAAGAGGAGCTTTCCCCTCCACAAGTGGTGACCAGATGTTAGTGATATTAAAAATGGAAAACTTACTAAATTTCTTTCCTCCATCATGAAGGGGTTCAATGTCGTCGAAAGGAAGCACAGATGCACCAAAAACGAGGGGGAAGCGGGTAGGTGTGCTGGGTAACTTTGGTTTGAAGAGCCTCGTAAAGGTGCTTAATTAATGTCAAGAATGGGTACTTTTTGACGCGTCACCTCTTCTTCGGCGTCCGTTTCATACATACCACACCGCCATTGACCGGTCTCTAATGAAACCAGCAAATGTTACTGCGCTGATAAGTGATAAACTGCCAACTGACGTTCTTACTCTCATACATTATGTTCGAGAATTCAAAAGCAGTCAATTCTCCAAGGTGAGAAAGTCCCATAATTTTGCGAAGAAAATAAATTTCTAAAATTTTCAATAAATAGCTCCTATTCTAAAGAATATAATACGATTTCAAAAAACAATAATAATGCTACCTCGTAATTTTTTGGGATATAATATTACCATAAAAGTTTCTGCAGTGCATTGCACTTTAGTATGATCGATCAAGATCTTTTGAAATATAAATGGTACCTTCAGTATCATTGTTGAGAAGAAGAGTTAATTTTCAGATCAAACTTGTTGGAGGATTTTTTCTCAAATTGCCCGTAGTGTAGTTGGTCATGGGTTGGTAAAAGTACGGTTGCCATTTGATTAGAGTGTGAAATTTTCCTCTAAATTGCAAATAGTGGTGAATATTATTCTTGAGTTTAAGAAAATACCCATAACTTCACTAAGCAGCCTTAAATTGAAGGAAAGAGAGAAGTAAAAACCTCCAATAAGTTGGCATTTAGAATGAACACCTAACATAATCTATGTTAGGTAGATCAAAACTGGGCCGGCACAGCGAGAAGGGTTTGACAGACCCGATACAAGCCTGACCCGTGCCTGTGGAGAAGTCCAGGTTTTGGCCATCCATAGAACTCTCTCACACACACACCCATGATGAGGAGAAGTCCATGGTTTGTATTAAGAGTGTTTTGATCAGAACACATATTAAGTTAGTCATTTTTTTGCTTTAATTATGTTTTTTAATAAAAAAATAGATGGCTCAGACAACATCAAAATTTTGATAGCTGAAAAATCAAACTTTCTCATAAAAATAAGTTGAACTAAAACATGATTTAAATTAAGTTAGTGTTCATAAACACATTACCATGTTGACATTTTGTTTGAAATATTTTTGTTACAAATTTAAGAGGTCAGATTTTTGTCACCCACCTAAGTGATCTAGTATTTACCAATTTCTCTAAAAATCTGTTTTGTTGAGACTGTTTACTAATTTAACTTAAGAAATGAATAATTTGTTTCTTAATTACTTCAAGATTATTTTAAAGGTAACTCCACAGTGAGTTACTGTTCACCTTCTACGGGTTGTTGGCGTCTGGGGATTTGAGAAGGTCACCTACTACTCAAACCTTTTCAAGGATTTAGTTGGGTATTGCCTTCTCTCTCTCTCTCTCTCTCTCTCTCTCTCTCTCTCTTATATATATATATATATATATATATATATATATATATATATATATATATATATATATATATATATATATATATATATATATATATATATATATTCCATCCAATCATGATCACCCAATATATCAATCATGGTCACTCCATTTATTGCATTGTAAACACACCACCTGTTGCAAGAAGGAGATCACCTTTTCTCTCTCTCTAATATATATATATATATATATATATATATATATATATATATATATATATATATATATATATATATATATATATATATATATAGCCAATAAAATAGAAAATATATAACAAAATTTAGGGACAAGACGTCCCCTAGATACAAAAGCAATCCACAAAAACAAAAACAGAGAGAGAGAGAGAGAGAGAGAGAGAGAGAGAGAGAGAGAGAGAGAGAGAGAGAGGGCTTCAACAACATGGTTTATAAGGACCACAAGGTTGTCGGCAGGATTATGACTTGACACATGATAATTCGGCACAGACAATGAGCCTCTGACCATTTGTCATCTCTCTAACACTTGAGATCAGGGGAAAAGCTGAGGGGGGCGAGCAACAGGAGCCATGGACCACACTATATATATATATATATATATATATATATATATATATATATATATATATATATATATATATATATATATATATATATATATATATATATATTAATGCAATTTAGCCCACATAATAATTTTGAAACATTATCTTTCAGCACCTATCAAAATTTTTGAAACCTTAGTTCGGTCCCCCTAATGAAAAAAAAAAAATTCTGAACTCAGACCCGTCTTGAGATGAAACAAGTCATTCGGCATCAACTAATCACTAACATCTAATCCAGATCTGTTTAATCAAATATAGTAAAGAAAACATGGAAAATTTTTTGCTTGTTTTCTTTTTCCTATCAATCAAACATGGTGAAACCTAAAAATTTTGCCTAAAAAGAGACTTGCAATGTGAAAGTCACACTATAGTAAAACCAGCATGTGTAGGCAACAAATGCTGCAACAGATTCAAGAGCAATTAGGTGCATTTCACTTAACCATGAAATATATTATAATTATGATTTCAATTATTGCTCAATTTTAGGTGCATTTTAGGAAAAATTCCAAGCTAAAAAAATAATTCTTCCTTTCTCAAGATGATCACAAAGCATGAAAGGAACGATGACTGAGGGGTTTGTCCTTTCAAATTAGACTTTGATCGAATAACTTTGGCTTCATCATAAAAAACAAGATGATTAGAATTAGCATGATAAAGAACCCTGACGATGTGCATGTGCGCACACAAAAAGAGATCACTACAGGCATCGCAAAAAAAGTCAGATTTAACTTAGAGGTTTTGTTGGTTTTGATTCTTCCAAGTTCAATAACAAGTCTCTTGCAGTTGTGTGGTTCCGCTCAAGATCTTGACAAAGATCCATCTGAACCCGCAACACACCACAAAATGAGAGATAGAATAATAGGGAAACAAATGGTGAGTTTTGGGGACTTTAAAAGGGTGTTCTTCAAGGTGCTAAACGCTCATGCTTTCATGTCTCTCGAAAAGGCACCGCTCTTATGCACTATTTTTATATCAATGTCTTCTTATTTGCAGCACACAGAGTTGACGCTACAATACTGGCCACTTACCAGCGCCCGCCCTGACCATTGAACCAATCCCCTGAGAATTATTTATAACTGATTTATCATAGTCGTAAATAACGGATGTGCGGGCATTCTCATCCATTATGGGTCGCAGGTAGGACTGTTTGAACTAACTCGAGCTCGACTCAAACTCGCTCGATAAACTTGACTTGAACTTGATTCGTTTATTAAGCGAGTCGAGTTCAATTTAACGAGTCGAACTCAAGTTAAGTGGGTGCGGCTAGGTTAAACTCGGTTAAGTTCGATAAAGAAAATATATAAAATAAGTATCATAAGATTACAAAAAAAAAAAAAAGTAGATTACTCAAACGGGTACACACATGAATTGGCATATAAGAGTCATGTTTAAGTCTATATGCCACCTCTTTCTTTTTAAAGAAAAAAAAAAAATCAATGAAATGCTTGGCTCTGCTCAAGCCAATCTTCGACTTGAGCTTAATCGAGGCGAGTTCGAGCCTGGTTCCACTTGGCTTGACACTCTCTCATAAACAGCCCTAATCGTGGGTCTAGCTATTTGCCACAACCCAACAAAATCTTTCATTCTCTTTCATATGTTCACTTGTGCATTTTGAGTTGTGTAGTTTTGCCTCTCATGCAAGTTTTTTGGGATATACCAATTCTCTACAACTAAGAGATATACGCACACCTTTAAAAACAAAAAAAAAAAATTGATCTCGGTAGAATCCTTAAGAAACTCATATGAAAATTGTGACAAGAAATTAAGCAAAAATCAGTTCTCGATCCAAAATTCTGCCCAAGCACCAATTTTACTAACATAAATTGGCAAACGTTATTAGATACTTGGCATAAGAGATGACGTTGATTTGAAATGACACTCGAAAAAGTAACCTTTGGTCCCAAAGTCTTAGCTTGTCACCTTTCGAATTCACTTTTTATCACAGTTACAACCCGTGATACCCATGATGTGACAGGAGTCGGTGATTCAACGTGTAAGAAATTTAGTGCCACCTTTTCAATTTTAAAATGTCAAGAACGGGAACAATGAATGCAAGCATGCAAGGAGATATATTAATTATTTTATACACGAGTATGATATGCAACCCAATTGTGAATTGTATATGTATGTAGACATGCATCACTGAGCTCCACTTTGGCAGTGCAATATGTGGTTGCCACTACCTAAATTTACTGTTGTATATGGCCATATAGATCATTTTCCACTCTATCTATTATGTTGTTGCTCTTGCTACTGTTATTATAAAGAATATTTAAGAAAGAAAGCCATCAATAAGCTGGGATCACTAAACTCTAGAAATGTATTTGGATGACACTCAAAGATCAGGTTTTAAAAGCCAACTAATTCGGTTCTAAAATTAAGTTTTTTTTTTTAGTGCTTGGGTGTCATAAAAAATGAGTTTAAGAAAAAGTCTGTTTTAGCAAAAACCTACTTTTGTAAAAGAAAAGGAAAAATCTCATCCCATTGGTTTTGTTAAGAATTAACCAGGTTTCGTGGTTGTCACTCAAACAAACAAACCAAGTCTTAATAACCCATTATGAAAACTAAGTTTCTTTATTTGAGGGTGTCATGCATATACTCATATACAAAGGACAACTGCAATGGTTAGGGATGTCAACGGATCGAATTCAAATTGGATATATTCTTAATCTTACCTGTTTTTTCAGATATTTACATATTCGGATTCGAATTCAAATAAAGAAAATTTATATTTGAATAAAAAATCTGATTTTGCAATCTGAATTCGATTATTATATTTATATCTGAATCCTAATCCAAATTTTGAACTGAATTTTGCTCATTTTCAAATTTTAATAGCATTAGATACAAGATATTTGTTTAAAAATGAATCCAATATAAATCCGTATCTGAATTCGATTGGATGTCATTTATTAAATCTAAATCCGATCCGATTTCTTAATTGGATATTAAATTTTTTTCCCATATTCGACTTTTTCGGATCCTCGGATCAGGATATCCAATTCAAACGAGACATATTAACATCTCCAGCCGTGGCCATTATTTTAAGGGAAAAATCTCCCTTTCCCTACCAATTCTCATGATTGCATGGATCATCACTAAAGGGAAAAGGCGCGCTCATGAAAGCAAAAAGCTGACATTAATTTGAGCTGATGATGAGCAGCGCTTTTCTTTTTGCGAACAAGGCTGCACCATCTCTACATCCACACTAACTGTGGGCGATCCTCAAAGAAAAAGAACCAGAAACTACAGGTGCCCGCATTTTTAACATGACCTATCAAATGGATTTATATAATCTAAACATTCGGTTTTCAAGACCCAACTTAATTTTGACTTTAAGAATGGTGTCCAGGAGAGAAATTAGAGAATACAATTTTTGCCATGATCTCCAGAATTAAATTACAAGCAGGCTTAGTTAGTGTTCATGAATTTCATTAAGATATTTTCTATCAAACTCGGATTCGAAGTGGATCCAGCACCCGATCTTATCATGAATTGGATGTAGATACCATATCCAGATGCCGTTGGTTTGCATTTTAGGTAAAGCTTCCCCGATAACAATATTGTGGGGAAAGAGATCTCAACAGCTTCTGCGCTAGGAGGAAAGTGATCTCTCATTTGAATCTCTGTTTAATGGAGTTAGGTAGAGCTTGAAGAGGAATTACATCACAAGATGTTGCAGATAATTGAAGGATGGAAGCCTATTGGGGAACCATCGTTTCGGCTCCTTTCTCTAGGAATCATGCTTTCTCAATTTCTCTTTCTCTCTCTCTCTTTCTTTCTCTACATTCCCTTGTTAGTAGTCTTTCAAACCCACCATCCATTCGTCTTCTTTTCTTCTTTTGTCATTCTCCTCACTTGACTGCTTCATGGGGTCATGTCTGAAAGCCGTGACTCATTTCAGCTTGGTGGCGCATTTGGGAGGAGCGCAACAAGAGAGTCTTCAGGGACACATTTTCTTCGCTAGATTTTGTGGCTCGTCTTGTGCAAGGGGATGTCCAGTTTACCATTCGGTTGAAGCGCTGCTGCCCGTCTGCGGTTGGATGACTGTCTCATTCCGTCTTTCCTCTCTCTCTTGTTTTTCTGTGCATTGTATTGTATATTTTTTCTTCCTGCTTTTGTTTTTGCGGATTGCTTTTGTATTTAGGGAACCTCTTGTCCCCAAATTTTGTTATATATTTCCATTTTATTGGCTCTCTCTCTCTCTCTATTGATCCACCAAGAAGATGACGAGATGTTACATATCGATGACGAGATGTTACAGATCGTTGAAGGATGAAAGCCAATCCGAGGAACTACCTTTCCAAATTCATAAGCATGCTCTCTCTCTCTCTCTTTGCAGAAAGATATCACATGTAAACAGATTCATACACATAGACCTAGTGAAGAAGAGTTTCGCTACTTGAATAACGTATCTGAATAGATACCGAATATGTATTAATTGGGACCATACCTTTAGAGTCCTGTGAAGATTGTCCAAAGTAGTAGAATGCTTACAAAAGTACACTGACAACTTGATGGAAAGACTCTGAAGATGGGACAACTTACTAAAGTAGCATGAGTGGCTACTTGGTAATCAAGTACACAGCATATCAATGAATAATTGGTAAGATCAATCAATCACGAGTTTAACACATGGCTGTGTTTGAAAAGATGAAGACTGCTAGTGGACTCGGCCTGAACATTATCAACAACCGGTTTAACGTGTTGTACAGCACAAACCCCACCAGCTAGCGACCGGTGACATTAACTTTGCGTAGTTGTGAGGTCAGCCCAAGCACGGGCAGGCACCTTAAATACTACAGCTGCCACAGTCGTTTATCACCTAGTAATGATACTTACTGTAATTAAGATTTTGCTTGTTTTAGTTACATTACATTTGATCAATTTGAGTCGGTATCATTACTAGCTAAGTTGGGATAATCACTAACCTTGATTGGTTTTTGCCGTGATTATTCGAGCATGTTTGTTGGATGGATCGAACCAAGCTGAACTCAACACTCCTTGTACCGAAAGCAGCCCTGAACATTGGGGATAGAGGGAGGTTGGACTAGCGGTGAACATAGTCCGAGTTCAGTCAGCTCGAGCTCGGCTCGACCAATGAAGCCTTGAGCTCAAGAATAAGTCAATGGAAGCAGCTCGAGCTTGATTCGGCAGTTACATGTTGAACTCGAGCTCGGCTCGATTAAGGCTTGACAAACTCGTTTGAATTAGAATTGATATTCATTGTTATGTGTTGAGTTCGAGCTCGACTCGATTAAGGCTCGACAAACTCGTAAACTCTTTTGAATATATCGACTTGATTAAGACTCGACAAACTCGATTGAGGCTCGAGCTCGACTCGGCAATTACGTGTTGAGCTTGAACTCAACTCAATTATTTGAACGAGTCGACTCATGAACTCAAGCTCGATGCGTTAAGCAAATTACTCGGCTCGAACTCGTTCACGAGCCGAGCTTTAAAGAGTTGAGCTCAAATAGCTCGACTCTTTATTCACCGTAGGACGCTTTGACCTTCACTAGGATGGTGGATTAGCCTCCCTTTCACCCAAACCCAGCACACCTCCAAGACTTCATATTTGAAAATGTTGAGTTGAGGGTGGGCAATGCCGCGTGCCTCGATCATCATCACCACAAGGTGAGGAAGGAAATGACAGTTCGTAAAGCAATTAGCGATGCTTCGAGGCAACACATGAGTCTTAACTCTAATATCTGTCTCTAGTTAGGATTGTAACCAATTTGTTGTTCTCACGCCAAGAAAGTGTTTTGAGTGTACTCTTGGAACACACGGTTTTAAAAACCAAGTGCCATGTTCTTATTTCAGAAAAGATTAGTGTTTAATAGTTGAACTCAAGAACATTATTCATAAGTACATATAGTTTTTTAAAACAAGAACATATGCTCTAATATTGTTCTTCTTATCGAATTAAGACTTATTTCTTGGATCATCTGTATATACGATAAATGCCTACAGTCCGGCTAACTGGGGGGCCCGGTCACTTCACGATGCATGGTGTCTCCTGGCCGGATTCGGCGAACACGTGTAAAGGATAAGGGATCGATCTCTGGACTTATTCACCTACTGTTAGCATCTCGACTGGTGGATTAATGAAGGTGGGTGCAACCTCTTTTTGTCATCATCAGCCCCATGTCCCAACTCCAGCTGTAGAGTGCAAGTTTAAAAGGTTTTTCAAAGCAAAATGATGGTGATTGGCAGTTTCTCTTTGAGAAATATCAACTTCCAGAAACCATTTGCTGCCATTGTTGAATCGACGACAGTTTTTCTCAGTTTCGTCTATTGTAGAACTTGCCATGTTTTTCGTTCAACAAACTTAGATGGATTCTGAGAGTTGCTAAGAAAGAAAATGAAGAAGAAGAAGAAGAAGAAAGTAATTCCGCATTAAACTATTCATTCCATAATACTTTTCGTTGCTGAATGATCGTGATGAACGCATTCATCGGGGGAAATCTGAATCAAGTACGTTAGTTGTTACCTTGTCAATTGTCATCATGCATGATGAACGCCAATCTCTTTCCCTACCTACCAAACCCCACTGAGTCGCGCTCAGACGTTTTCTTTCGCATAAGCAAGAAACTGCATTCTTCCTTGTAGTAAATTCCCGAAAGCAACGTCTTCTGATTTTATAAACAGAACCACAACGGAATGGTTGCTTTCTTTATGATACTGGTGATCACACTTAGCATTAAAAAAATTGTTGCCCATAAATGGAGATGATGTTCTGCCACCAAAAACAAAACAGAAAATCTGTGAATTGAGCACTACCAAGGGCTCCGCCATTAATGGAGTAAACAAACGGGGAAAGCAGATATTCATCCACAGTGGAGATGATGATTGATGGTTGGTGTCGCTTGAAAGGCATTTGCTTTGGTTTGAAAGATAGAGCCGTGAGGTCACGAAGGAACATGGATCATGTCAAAAAGTGCAGGGCAAAGCAAAGACCAGTAAGGCGAAGCTAGTTATATGCACAAGCTTATGCACAATCATTGTAAGGGGGGCTCTCACGCACCACCCATAAAAGTGGGTCAGAAACTCAATGCAAGTAGATTAATAGACAGTTGGCTTTCCTTAAAAGGTTGTACACCAAGCATATTATGCACGTAACCATTTTTCCGAGTAAGACGGGATGGTTTGGCTCCTTCCCCTTCTCTCTAACTCTTTTTCTCTCTTTACAACTGTGAATTGCTTCTTTCAAAAATTAACTGCACAGTGTGATCCTTGTCTAATAACCTAAGCATGAAAAGAAAAGAAAAAAGTTCTCCGATTCATAGCTATATGTTACATTTCAAAATTAAGTAAATCAGCTTTGTTAATATGTATCAGTATATCTGGATCGACCCCCTCGTCGGACTGAATGATTAGGGGCAAATATGATGAAGGTTTTCAAACACGGGCCAAAAATGAAGCTGATTCAATTTTTACCAACATGTTAGTAGATATTTAAAGTAAGCAATTAGAAATATTTTTTATTTTACATTTAAAAATAATTTCAAATGACCAATATTGTCCACTACATCCTAATTCATATCTAGAGCATTGATCTGCCTCCAATTCATATCGGCTACATCAGCTGAAACGACTAGGTTTTAAAAAACAAGAAAAAACATTATATATATATATATATATATATATATATATATATATATATATATATATATATATATATATATATATATATATAAAGAGAGAGAGAGAGAGAGCACCGATCCCAAGAGGGTCCTGTAGTCGGCTTGCTAAAATCCATAGTTGAAAGGCAAAGTTGTGGAGGAATCTGCCTACGCAGATCGCTGCTCACAAGATGCAACCAAGGAAGGCTCAGATGTACAGCAATTTGTCAGCGGCAGATCTCCCTTGGCACAGCTTGAATGTTTCATGGGAAGTTGTCATTTATTTAAATTTAACATAGAACATCTTTTATTATAAATTTAATTTGTTGTTTATCTCATCTTCAAGGTTTAGGGTTGCTTCGAGACTTAATGAATCTATAGTGCACCTTTAAACTCAAGTATCCTCTGTGTTATTGTTTATAGTATACAAGAGTAGCACATACGAGAATCGAACTAAAAATGCATCATCAATGCAACACTTAAACCAACCAACTATATAAAACCTGTTAAAGCCTACAATAACTAAGTAATTATAAGGAGAATAGATGGGTGCACCGTTTGATGGTGTTGTCAGCAGACTTGCAAATCGGCGCTCCCCTTCACATCTCAACAAAAAAAAAAAAAAAAGTTAAAAAAAGCATTATGTTTGAATAATTAAAAAGAATATATATATATATATATAATCCTTTTAATTATTCAAACATAATGCTTTAATATATATATATATATATATATAGAGAGAGAGAGAGAGAGAGAGAGAGAGAGAAATGATGATATGAAAATTGTTTTAAGTAATGATTTGAAATAGGTGATGAATCGGACCTAAAGACATCTTAATCACATTAATGATCAGAAGTGGATTCTCATATGGTCTGTCTGGCAAAATAAGCAGTCTGTAACAAATACCTAAAGATTAATATGATTGATGAAACATTTTAAAAAGTGTTTTATAAACTCACCTTAACTTTGAGGCAGATTCATTGAACATTTACAAACACTTTTATCGGTCAAATGATTCCTTGAAATCACACAAATCCGCGCACACACACAGCCACACACGGGTCACGTGATGGCTGGTCCAGGGAATGAACGCATTTAAGAGCAAGGACAGCCAAAATGGAAGATCCGCCTCAAATGGACATTCTCATCTCCATATCTCCCCATCATTATGCAGCCTATACTTATTGCTGACAACCTAGTCGCAATCGCTCTATTCTTATCTGTTCAGCGGGCAAACCGATTCGATTTGGCAGCCGGTTCCAGGTGTCACGTGTTCTTAGCTTTTTATTAATTTGTTAAATATTTTAATTAATTTTTTGTTTTAAAATTAAATTTTTTCAATCATTTAATCAAAGACATTTATATGAATCAAATTGTTGACTGATAGAAAAACTGAAAAAAAAAATGTGAATTAATGTTAGATGACTTTAACTAACTTTAACTAGATGTTCATATATAGCATCATAAAAATTTTAGCTAGATGACTGCAGGATTCTCGCAAGCTAAAGTCAACATTTAATTTTTTTTAATATATAAATATATATATAAAAGTTGTATCGTGTGCATTAATTGATCAACTGTAATATAATAAGAAAATTACAAAGAAATATGACGTGTCACGTGTCCTTTGAGTCCACGTCACTTGCTCGTCGGCTTTGTCTAAGGGACAGAAGCGACGTGAACTGGTATGGGCGAGTTCGCGATCTGCCACTAATTCTGAGGCAGCCGATCAGTTTGGCTTGGCTTTGAGCCGAGCCGAGCCGAGCCGATAGCAAGTGTCACATGGACGCGTCAATGGAGGGGACCCACGCATGTCCATGGATGGACCCCCTACTTGTCATGGATCCGTAAGCGCGTGAACCATCATGACGCGCAGTGGCGCACATGCTGGAATACATCACATGCATAACTTTTTTATATTATGTGGCAATTGTGGTTGGTTGATATATTTGATTGTTATTCATGTAAGTGCCTCAAAGGAATTAAAAGTATTGAATGAGTGTTTTCTCTAGAAAAAAATTTCTCGCCCGCTAGTGCCCGGAGATATGAACAAATATGCATTAAGATTTAGATAGATTGGTTAACCATAAACAAAAAAAGAGTTGGAACCAATATCCATTATCAAATGCATATTATACAAAAAAAAAAAAAGGTCATGTGCCTTTCTTTTACTTACATTTGAGGGGGCTCAATGAAAGAAAAAATGAAAACATAGAGTCTTTGCTTATTATAAACTTGAGCATTATTCTCAAGTTTCAGTCATGGATAGGATTGTACCAAAGGTGGCTCGCATAGGTCTGGACCCCATCTTAAACAAATTTACATGTAAATTTTAGAAAATTTTAATTGTTCTTTATAAAAATTTTAAAAAATTAATATTTGAACTCCAGTTACAATTTAAGAAAGTTGATTTGACCCCTCTTATGAAAATTTTTTGAAAACAAATTTAGTTCTACTGGTGCTTATCCGAGTTAGATTATTACCAAAATAATCATAATCACAACTTGTGCTTATCCGGGTTAGATTCTTACCAAAATAATCACAACTCACTGATGACCAACCAACCAGTCGCAACCCACGAACTGGACCCGTTTTTCGTGGATCCAATGTCAGAAGAGTGTCAGAATCTTGCACGGCTTCCACGTCCCACGCGAAACCCAAAACTGGACCCACTTATTGAAAGCCCGATCCAGCGTTGACGTCGCCTTAACCGTGTTCCCACTTTCGAATTCATGCTTCGAGTAAGAGTGTCCGGTTCGGATCTAAGAATTACCCGACATGAAAGCCAAATCCAGATCCAAATAGTCCAATATGATGTAGAATGTTTGGATTGCGATCCGTTCATGCATCTTTCTACAGGATATGGATTTTCGGATCGTCCGCCCAAGCCGCTCCATCTGGCTTCTGCAACCTGCTAGCCGAGCTACAGTGGACACCGAAATTGTTCACTCCCGTGAGGAATCAGTGACGGCAGAAAACAGTAGCCGACGTCCTGCATTCCAAGGCACCCTTCTGGATGCCATTGTCGCTTGTGGGTTTGAGTGCTGCTCCAATCAGAGTGGACCACCCTGTGGAAAGCTTTCCGTATCTTGAGCTTTTGGCAACTTTTTATATTGATCAGAAACCTCCATGGATAGATTGAAAGCTCTGACAGATTCAGCTCCACCTTACTCCTTCCAACCAATCCTTGGGCTTCCCTCTTTATTTGCATTCATTATTTTCATAAATTGGGGATTTTGGAAACACACCAACAAAATAATTTTTATGGGAATTCAATTGTACAACCTGGCTAATCACGGGTAGCCAAGAGGAGTGGAGGGAATGGCGTGAGCTTCCCATGCCGTGTGCCGCTAAATTCCACTATAAAAGGAGAACCCACCTCCCCATGAGTGGAGAGGTAGCCATTGGAGCTCAACCCAAGAGCCGATACTGGAGAAAAAGGAAACAGAAGAAATGGGCTGTTCTTGCTCCAATGGCGCCATCTTGATGGTGTTGTTGGTAGTGGTGGTGCTTCTAGGAGTCGCTGGAGTCCCTTCTGTGTTGGGACAGAGTCCAGTGTTTGCCTGTGATGCGGGCAAGAGCCCAAGTGTGAGTTCATTTGGTTTCTGTGATGCGTCGCTGGGGATGGATGAGAGGGTGAAGGACTTGGTGGGAAGGCTGACATTGGACGAGAAAGTTGGGTTCTTGGTGAACAAGGCAGCAGCTGTTTCTAGGCTTGGGATTCCTGCTTATGAATGGTGGTCTGAGGCCTTACATGGCGTCTCCTATGTTGGTCCAGGCACCCATTTCTCTAGCCAGCTTGTTCCTGGAGCTACCAGTTTCCCTATGGTCATTCTTTCTGCTGCTTCTTTTAACACTTCCCTGTGGGAAGCAATGGGAAAGGCAAGAACCTTTTTTCTGTTTTCCTTTTTTTTTTTCCAAAGCCTTTGCAGTAAGGTTTCCTAGAGCATTCTTTCTCAATTTATGTGATTCTGTGACCATTACACCCCTCCATTTCTTGATTTGGTGGTAGATATTTTCTGCTAGAAGCCTTTAAGATCCTACTGGGTACAGCTTTCTTGGTCATTTCCACCCATGTCCAAGTTTGATTGCTCTGATATTCTTTTCCCCTGTTTTGATGATACAGCTCTTTTACAAAAAATAAAATCTTTACCAGTCGGTGAAACTCAATGGCATGCTGCAGTTCCACGTCCATGTGGTAGTAGTTACTTGAATGTCAGTAAAAGAACAGAAGCAGATGAATCAATTGCAGAGGCAAAGAAAAAGCAGAGAGTTAGGTAGTTGGTGGAAACATATGCCAGCTTTTAGTTTCTAACACCTGTGGTGTTGCATTTCCTGCATTAGGCTTCTCTTCCTATCTATAAATATTTCTCAAGCTGTAGTTAGGTTTGGTGTTGACATAATGCTGTCCTATGAAGCGACTTTCAGTGCCACAACTGATAATTCTGTTAGCCTCTGTTTTTGGTGCAACTCAAAATTTTAGATCCCAAGTGGATGGGAATTCTGTCAACAATTTGGCTCCTGAATATTCGTAGGCTTTCCTTTTCTTTCACTATTCAGTCAGACAAGTAACATTTCAAACCTAAGGCGTTTATGGTTCTTTCTGCTGCTTTGTCAATTGTTCGCCATCTTGCATTTACAGACAGTACTTTTTCGCATGGGCCTGAAACTGGTTTTATCGTCCTCTGATTTTTCACGAGAATTATGATTTTTATGATTTTCCAGTCACCATTAGATTTTGCATCTTACGGAGTCAATTTTCTTTGACATTACCATACCGAGCTGAACAGCTATAAAGGTATTAAAAGCTGCCAACAGCCTAATGCAATATCTACAGGTTCATCATTCCTCGATTGGTGTTTGATATGTATGTTTCGAAGCAATAAACCTTATTTTCTGCTTGATAATACCTAATCCAGAGAACCTTGTTTACAGGTCGTCTCAACAGAAGCTCGAGCCATGTACAATGTCGGATTAGCAGGACTGACATATTGGAGTCCAAATATTAATGTATTCAGAGATCCAAGATGGGGCAGGGGACAGGAAACCCCAGGTGAAGATCCTTTACTTACAAGTAAATATGCCGTCCACTATGTCAGAGGATTGCAGCAGACGGATGGGGAGGATCCAAATAGGCTCAAAGTTGCTGCCTGCTGCAAACATTATACAGCATACGATGTCGACAATTGGAAGGGGATTCAGCGGTACACCTTCGATGCTCAGGTATCTGCACTTGTTCTCTTTTAGTCTCTCTATCTGTTAAACAGTATGTTTTCAAGTTTCAAAAGATAATGCTCTCTCTCTATACTCAGAACTTTTGCTGTGCAACCACTGGATAATGTGCCCGTTATTGATTGTAAAGCTATTCTCATAAACTAATTGATATCGGACTACTTGCTCGCCTTTCCTTATTGCAAGTTTAATTGAGCAGCTTCCGTTGTTCCTCTGGTTTTTTCATGTACTTTTCATTTACCACTTAAACTCTGTGTGTTATATCTACAATAAATGATGAAGACAATAATGCTGGTGGTCTTCGAAATAAAAGATTTGATCACATAACCCAAAATCGCAAGCTTTGCAGAATCTGTGTTTTTATTTTTTCTTGTCTGAGAACCGAAAACCTGGTATCAGGAAGTAATGGTAATGAGATTGGCAAAGAGTAAAAATGGTGAATTGGTTTCGAGATGGCATAACCTATGAAATTATTCTAGATGACAGTTTGGACTTTGCAACATCCAGTTGAAGAAGTTCGCCAAAAATGATCTACAGCAGTAGCTTGGCAACTTGGTAACCAACTACCAAAAACAAAAATTTGTTGTCGACTGGCCTAAATGAAATCTTACAGGCTTACAGTTGCTTCGTGGTTTCAACAACCTTCCGATTTGTTTATGCGTGTTTGCTCACAATACTACTGGAGCAGGAAAGGCGTTTGCAGTTTCAGAAGCTGCATTTAAGAAATCATTCTTTGCAGAAGTTTATCATGTTCTTCCTGTTAGTGCTGTTTTCTGAAAATTTGATCTTGGTTTTCTCGCAGGTAACTAAACAAGACATGGATGATACATTTCAGCCTCCATTCAAGAGCTGCGTCATTGATGGGCAGGTTGCCAGTGTCATGTGTTCTTATAATAAAGTGAATGGTATCCCAACATGTGCTGATCCAAACCTTCTAGCTGGAACTGTGAGAGGAGACTGGAAACTTGACGGGTCCGTTCCTCTAAAAATTCACTTCTCTTGCATAATGAAAATGTTCCAATGAGCCCATACAGAAAATTCAAAATTTTTCTGTTCTCTCCGTGTTTGCAGATACATCGTTTCTGACTGTGATTCCGTTGATGTGCTATATAATTCTCAACACTACACCAAGACTCCAGAGGAAGCCGCCGCAAAAAGCATAATGGCAGGTGAGTTCTGCTACAGAACCTGGTCATGTGACAGAACAATTAACACTATAACACTGTATTGCACTACCTCCTAGATCTTCTAACAAAGGCATTTCATGCAATTCCATTGAATTTTATAAATTCCTCGGTTATTAATATACTGGGTTTGAGTATCTGTCAGGATTGGATCTTAACTGCGGAAAATTTCTTGGCCAATATACAATGGGTGCTGTGAAGGCTGGAATCTTGAACGAGTCGGCCATTAACACCGCCATTACTAACAACTTCAGGGTGTTGATGCGGCTAGGATTTTTTGATGGGGATCCAAGCAAGCAGCCTTATGGTAAATTGGGTCCAAAAGATGTGTGCACTCCCCAGAACCAGGAATTAGCAGCAGAAGCTGCAAGACAGGGCATAGTTTTGCTTAAGAACAGCAAAGGATCACTCCCACTGTCGGCATCATCAATCAAATCCTTGGCTGTGATCGGACCAAATGCAAATGTCACCAAAACCATGATAGGAAACTATGAAGGTATATGTTTCTTAACTTTTCCGCCATATTTCATGGCCTTGTTGCTTGATCTATTTTGTCAGTTTCGATTTTTTTTTTTTTTAGTATTTGACCATACAAATGCGATCATCGAGCCTGAAGACGTGCCTGCACGTGAAGTCATGAGCTGTAGAAAGAAAAATAAAGAAGGAAAGGCCGGCGATCCCCTTTGTCATCTAAGAATTTAATAAAACAAGGAAGACGACAAGGAAGAAGAAAATAAGGAAGAACACAAAATTTTGGGTGGTGAAAACTTGACAAAAAAGGGGGGGCACGAAATTCTATGTGATCCAAATAAGCTTTACTATGAGTTTGTCTACAACCCCATGGACAACATTTTTTTAATTAGCACGGGGTTGTGTTAAAAGTTGAAAAGCCCAAGGCCTCATTTGCCGGGAACTCATAAACCAGGAGAGGGAACAAATGAAGTCGTCTATCTCTGGAGACCAAGGCCATGGATGAAGAAGTGATAAAATAAGAAGGTCCAAGACAGATTTAGTTCTCGTCATTTGGGCTAATCTCTGGCTAAAAGGGGGACAAACTAAGTATTTTTCCGGTAGAATGACATCCGTCTGCCCATTCCCTTCGACCAGCTTATCAGATATAGCAGAATGGTTCCTGAGTTCTAATCCTGTGTTCAAAAGTAGAGTTTCTGCCAGCTTAAATGCTGCCCAAGTCCCAACAGCTAGGCTTTCCCATGTGATATGCCTCAAATTTCTTGGTCAAATTGCTTCACACCTAAAACTTGCAACTTATAGGGATATTGTCTTCGGATTTGGATATTCTGGAATCCAGGATTCATGGCGACAGACCCGATCCAGCCCATAATATTTAGGGCCTGTTGACTTGGGAACTGCCGATAAGCCAGATTTGGTTTAAGAGCCCTGTCCTTTTCTATTGTATTGACAGGGATGAGTTTGTCGATCACCTAATGTAAGGATGAACTTAAAAAAGAAAACAGTTTCTCTTCTTCATGTTCATCCCTTCGATTGAAATATAACATTCATCCAAAATATAAGATCCTTCCTACTTCCCAGCAAGAGTACTAGGCTTCTTAAATTTATAGCAATTTTTTAAAGACTCCTAGCAAAAGTTTTCCCTTGTTGGCCATGCATCTACCGATGAACAGTTTCAGTAAGATAAATTTTTCCTTTTAACTATTTTATGGTTTTGGGTGGTTCAATTTGCATCAGAGAAGTAAAAAAGGGAAAATTCTCTGGCTGTTGACAATGCAGGCGTTCCTTGCAAGTATGTTACTCCTCTTCAAGGGCTCTCTGCTTACACTTCAACCGTCTACCAACCTGGTTGTCTCAGTGCATGGTGTCCACCCAACAACTTCCAACCTGATGCTGCAGTAAAGGCAGCTTCAGATGCAGATGCCACAGTCTTAGTCATCGGTGCAGATCAATCCGTCGAGGCCGAGGGCCGCGACAGGGTCGACCTGACGCTTCCCGGCCAGCAGCAACAGCTCGTTTCGCAGGTCGCCAATGCTGCAAAAGGCCCTGTAATTCTTGTCATCATGTCCGGCGGACCGTTCGACATTTCCTTCGCAAAAGCTTCGGACAAAATCAGCAGCATCCTTTGGGTGGGATATCCTGGAGAGAAGGGAGGAACTGCCATTGCTGATGTCATTTTCGGAAAGTATAATCCAAGTAAGTATCCAATTTGTTTTCAACTAGCCATTAGTCAAAGTGAAAGTAAACTCTGGCCGGAACACTGCTCTGTTCAAGGTCATCTTCTTTCATATACCATTTCATGTTATAAATGACTCCATGATCATGGTGATGAACTGATGATGGTGATAATGGGAATGGCATTCATAACATGATTTGCTTGCATAAATTAACCTTGGTAGAACTCTTTAAGTTGATGATCGATCAGGAAAGAGCAGGATTAATATGATAAGTTTATCGTTGCATCATGTTAGGATCAAGAACTTGATTAGTTTGAAGAACATGGTAATCAGACCATGATTATGTGATGAAACAGGTGGAAGACTCCCAGTGACATGGTACCCTCAGTCATTTGCAGACAAAGTTCCAATGACAAACATGAACATGAGGCCTGATCCTTCAACAGGATACCCGGGCCGGACTTACCGGTTCTACACAGGTGACACAATCTATTTGTTTGGTGATGGATTGAGCTATACACAGTTCAATCACCGCCTAGTTCGCGCACCCAAGCTCGTCTCTCTGTCGCTTGAAAATGGACACCCCTGCCTCTCCGAGAACTGCAAAGAGGTAGACATGGCTGAGAACATGTGCCAAGATTTGGCCTTCGACGTTCACCTTAATGTTCAGAACGTTGGACAGATGCATGGAAGCCATACAGTGTTCCTATTCTTTACTCCGCCTTCATACACAGGAAGCTCACCCAAGAAACAGCTTCTTGGATTCGAGAAGGTTTTCGTGAGGTCGAAAAGCGCAGAGCTGGTTCGTTTTCGTGTGGATGTATGCAAGGATTTAAGCACAGTCAGTGAACTCGGCGAGAGAAAGCTGCTGCTGGGTTCGCATATTCTTCATATTGGTAGCTTGAGGCATTCTTTGAGTGTGAGTGTGTGATCCATTGGGTTGCCATGGACCTGATCTGCTCAAATCAAAGTGTGATGGGCTAGGTTTGAGGATCAGTGGCCATGGAGAATAACCAGCTTCCAAAGCAAAGGGAAGTTGAGATCATTGTTAAGAAGCAAAAGTATTGTTTTTTGTTTTTTTCTGATGTGTGCAACAAGCTTGTCACTTTTATGAATTGAAATGAATCTCTCTTTTGGGTGCTTAAATTTTATGTGAAATCTTGAGCAGAACTCTTAGATATCTATTAAGTGCTTTGATATCTCCACATGTACGTCTAGAAAATGTCAAGTTGGAACCGAGTTCGTCGCTGGTTCATCTCACAGTTATTGATTACAGCCCAGGGAAATAATAAGACAATAGGAAAAATTGCTCTACTGTTAATCTGATAGTTACATATTCAGCACTCAAATGAAGAAAAAGTCACATAACAAAATCTGATTCATAAAAGCGCAATGGAATCCAATTCAAAATTTGACTTCGTTGGTTGATACGATGCATTTGAAACTAAGAGCACACTTGATGCTGAAGTTAAATTATGATTTTGACTGTTGAATTGGACGCGGATAATGCAAAAATTCAACTGCGTATATTACATTAAGGTGATACCCATTATCGTCTTTGGAATTTATGCGAAACACACCCAAATTGATAGCCGATTAAATGTTGTTTTGAAATCCAAATTCATGCCAGTTTCCCATTCCGATTTTGGAAGCTTTTTCCATATTTGGCTGGTTTGAAGCGATTCAGCTAGATGCGATAATGGGCACAGCAGAGCCTGTTGGATTGGGCTGATAGCATATATCATAGGAAAGACCTGTCACTTTGATTTTGATGAGTACTATGCTCTTATACCATATCAAGAAAAATGATGCTACCCTAACTTTTAGAAGGGGAGCTTCAAGCTCCTGTTGTATTGTAATCTTCCTGCTTCTTTGAGGTGGTTTCCTGAAAATGTTGCTTTTTATTAGGAGGGTTTTTCGACACAATCAAATGGATCAGGAGCGGACCCATGATTTTTTTCAGAGCGGACCGGCAGTTCGACCTCTGGACGTCATGAGGGCGCTATCATCTAAGGAGCCCAAAGTATGTGATGGCTCTTATAAAATTGGCTAGAATATCATAAAAAGCTTGTAGACAATTGACAAATAACTGCAATGTCTCATTCTATGTTCTTCTATTGAAAAATTAAAAAGAAATGAGATATATCCAGATAACATACTTTTTTTGGGTAGCCAAGAAAAAATCTTTCAAGGGTAATGTACAGACTAGACTTGGAAAATTGTCTCGGAAAATGGCTAGTCGATCACATATTATAACAGAGGCTCGGTTCGGTCGGACAAGCGTCCCGTGTTAGGCCCCATTCTGAATTCTGATAATGCGGAGTGGACAGTGTAGGTGCCTGAGGACTTGGAACCGATCCCAACCCAATTTTGTTGACAGAGAAAGTCATCCGGGTCTCAGACTCTGACCCGATCCGTCAGACACCCTTGTATAAGCACCAAACCTAGGCCACGTAGGGGTGCTCGTTTCTATAATACGAATCGGAATATGATGTTTTAATACGGATCGAGGTAGCCTCCTCTCGTAAAGCTCGTGGCAGCTTCTCTCTGACTCGCCAAAGAAGAGGGAGGGAGAGAGAGAAAGGAAGGGAGTGAGTTCCGTCCGCACCAGAGTTGTAGCACAGCACGATCATTCAAGGCGGCAAACGCGATTTACCATGGCGACCATCATGCAGAAAATCAAGGATATTGAAGACGAGGTCTTCCTCTTTCTTTTCCCCCCGTTCGACCTCTCTTTTCCTCCTCTTTTTTCTCTTAACTTTAGTGTTGGCAACTTGTTTTTCTGCCAACTTAAGATCTCGTTCGGATGTTGGATGTTCTGATCGTGCTTTTCCTATCGACTTCCTTGCTTTAGTTAAACTCTTCTTTGGTTTGGTTTTCTCTTTCCGTCCTGTCCTTCAAGTCTCGTTTTGTTTAGACTTTTTAAAGAATGGGATGCTGTTGTGCGGTCTTTCACTGAGGTATTTGGAGCTGTGGAACCCGTTTCACTGCAAATTAGAAAGAAGATTGCTTTTTGATGCTTTTGGAGGAACTTTCAGTTGGTAACCTAAGTCTAATTCGTTTTTTTGCCACTCCCAAGTGAAACGGATAAGAATTATTTTTCCGGAATTTTTCCTTCACTTGCTTTAATGGTGGTATAAGTCGGAATACCTGGTGGGTCGAAATAAGAACAGAAGAGTTGGTTAATTCAAATTCGTAAACTTACTTTAGCTTGAATTTATTGGGCCAAGTACGTCGGGCTCCAAATGTTTGATCCATTTATCTAATTAAGCAGGTCCGGGTTACAAGCTCATTTTAAAATTTCAGAAGATATATAGTTCATTGTTCCTATTTGCGATTTATTTTCGCACTTTTGTTTTCTTCCGCCATAGTAAATTTTGCTTCTTGTGATATATTGTTTCGTCAATCAACTTTAAAGGCTTCATGCTTATGTTCGAAATATTATTTCGGCTGTTTTATTCTTTGCAGATGGCAAGGACACAAAAAAATAAAGCTACCGCCCATCATCTCGGTTTACTAAAGGTACCTTTTTATCTTCAGTAGTTTACCTGATGTGATCGTGTTATGAATTTTATCGATCTAATTGCATGTTGATGCTGGGTACTTGTCTAACCTAGGATAGTTTTTCTTCTCTACTGTGAAATTAGACGTGCCTACTAAACTTGTTATCTTCTCATGTTTTTAGGATTTTCTAAAACTAGTTTATGTACTCGAAGTATTCAATTAATTTGTATGTCTGCAGCACTAAAGGAAAAGTCTTGAAAGAATGGGTTCATGCACCTCCATAGAGCCATGTTTTATCTATAAAATAGCCACTTCTAGATTGGAAATACCTCCTCCTTTTGTCATCCAAATATCCTATAGTATGTGTGTCAATGGAAGGTAACTGAAAAGTGTAGGAACCGACAGATTTGGGTCAATACGTAGGTTCACTGATGAATATTTCTTATATGAGGAACTAATTTCAGTTAATAATCATAATATTTAATTTTTTATGTTTATAATTAGCTTTCAGTGACTAGCCTACTTTATATGATTTTCTGTTAATATTTCACTATATTAGATCGAATTTCAAAATGAATTTCTGGGCTGATTTTATTTACATGTTACACATTAACAAAAATTTGGAATGGATGAAGAATTATTATTACAGTAATTTGTTAAGAATCTCAGAAGAGCCAGAAGCAATTATAGATTCTGAACTTTTGCTTTCTTGTCTTCTAGCTTGTAGTTCATATCACTGTGTGAGGCTCTTTTATCTAATTCATGAAATTGACATTCCATATTCTGAATTTTCTGGTGATATTAAAAGGCTAAACTTGCAAAGCTACGAAGGGAGCTTCTAGCACCTCCGTCAAAAGGAAGTGGTGGTGGTGGTGCTGGGGAAGGTTTTGATGTTACAAAAAGTGGAGATTCTCGAGTTGGCCTGGTTGGATTTCCTTCAGTTGGAAAATCAACCTTGCTTAATAAATTAACTGGTACCTTTTCAGAGGTATATTTCTTTCTCTGCTTTTGTGTTCCTGTTTTTACATTATTATGTAAGAATCCTTCTTCTCGCTATTATCAGTATCTTCTCATGACACTTGAATAAGAATGCTGTTTCACATGTGAAGCTAAATGCATATTTAATACCACAAATGGGACTTGCTGGAGGTGTCTTTATGCTTGAGTGGGTTTGGGCACCTAGATTCTTGTGTAATTTCATTAGTTGGTTGATAGGTAACCGAGATCTCTGGCTTGGATTAAAAAATCTTTTGTTTTCAACTAAGCAACTTGATCCTTTTTGGGTGTGTCAGTTTGTTGTCCATCGACACATTTAAAGTGTTGAAACTTCATTTTACTTATAAAATAGTTGCTATAATCTATTCCTTTATAAACAGTTCTCTGTACACTGTCCTCCACAAATCTTTTAAAGACCTAAAATAGTAAAATAGCAATTTCCAATGCAAATTTTATGTTATTCCCCACTCTCTACAGTTATTGTTAATTACAATGGTTATGGTCCGATCATGTCTTGTTCATCAGTTGCTTCAATTAAGGATCGAGGAAGACCTGCCTAACCTACTTTGCCTTATGAGAAGGAGATAGTGCTAGTCTGCTAGAGCTGCTGTTCATTATGTCCTAAGATGTTTTATTACAGTTGTCATAAAGTGTGATGTAGTATGAGATGCAGATCCACGGTGACTGCTGGGAAATTTTTTTCTGATTTAACTTTTAATAACTAGAAATGAATACGATTAGATAACTTAGATGGTGCTTGTTTATTTTATATAGATGTTTGTTTGTTTTATAATGACTACTTGGCAATATCTGTTCTTTATTAACTTAATTTTTAACCGTTGCAGGTTGCATCTTATGAATTTACCACACTAACTTGCATTCCAGGTGTGATAAGTTACAGAGGTGCCAAAATTCAGGTACCATGATTGGTTTATGGTTATTCATTTTCAATTATCGTTGGACACACGAAGATTATGTATAAAATTTGTGCTTTCTATGCTTCTACTGGTCAAAATCTGTCCCTTTTAAGGGGTGTAGCTTCAATGAAGAATATGTGGTTCGTACTTTCTTCTATCTATGCCTAACAGTTTAACCACCACAAAACTAGTTTATCATCCGTTGTCATGTTCTGGCTGTTTTTTATGATGGTCTATGAACAACTATACACTCTATAGCTATTTATGTGGATGCATAACAATCTTATTTTGTCAAGAAAGCTTGCTAACAGCTTGAACTTTCTTGTCTGACTGTAATTTTTTTATACAAATGTGAATATTCAGCACTAGTTATTGTGGACTTTACCAGTTTTAGCTTTATGGAGTTGCTTTCTGATATCTTCATATTGCTTTTTTCAGCTATTGGATCTCCCTGGTATTATTGAAGGTGCAAAGGATGGCAAGGGCAGAGGAAGACAGGTAAATCATAAAGATTGATTCCTTGCACATCTCTAATAAAAGATCTTACCCATTGAAGATCTCTAGCATGAAGCATTGAGATTGTGAACAAAAATAGGTAAGCAAAAATGCAGGGTCTATGAATTATTCACCTATGATCATGCAAGGATGTCCACCCAAAAAATTGATGATTTTCTTCGAGTATTGTGAAGATTGCACTCTTCGGCTAAATATCGTTGATGTTGGTTGCAAAGTCATCCTGTTCTTATGTGCTTTGGAATTTTTTTCCTTTGGATATAGTCATAGGATCATGTTGATGCTAAATTAAAGTTGGATAACTCTTCATACATTTTGTTGTTAGTTTCATTGGCTTGTATTTCATCCAATTAGCAGGTAGCTGAATAGATTGAATGTTTCTTTTCTGGTGCTCCAGCCCTAATATTTGTGTTACTTATGATTAATTTTTCTTTATAGTGTATTTTTTTGGTGCATTTTGTATTTCAGTTTTTGTGATTGTAGCTGTGAAAAGGTCAATGAATGCATGTTGTTTGATGGTTCTCTTGTTTCATTCTTTGAATCCTGACAATAGGTGATTAGCACTGCAAGGACATGCAACTGTATCTTGATTGTCCTTGATGCCATAAAGCCAATAACTCACAAGCGTCTGATAGAGAAAGAACTTGAAGGATTTGGCATAAGGTACTAAAATCTGCTCGCCTGTCCTGCCTTTTTTTGTTTTTGACATTTGTTTGAGAAGTGTAATCACAAGTATATTTCTGGTGTAAGCTTAAAGAAAGAAACTGTTAGAATATGTTATGTTATAGGGAACCGGGTCCAGATCTGGACCCGGCTCTTGGGGCACGGGTACCGAGGCAGGGCTCGGTACCCTAGGCGGCTGCTCTCCTCTCCCTCCTTATAATCTCACTTATGTTGTAATTGGTGTTTAAGTGAAATATATTTTCTCTCTCCTAGGGTTGCGGTTGTGCACCTAGGTAGAGCTTCCCGTGGTTTTTTCTTTGTTGAGGTTTTTCCACGTACATCGTGTGTTTCTCTTCTCTTCTCCCTCTTCGTGGTTTGAGTTTCTACAGAAACCTTAATGGCAAACAATTGAGCAGAGGTTCAAGAAACAACAGTATATTTGTGGTGCAAACCTAAAAGAGGAACTCTCAATTCCAAAGGAGTTGTGTCGAGGTTCAAACATGACTAATGCTGGCAGTAGCTCAAACAAAGAATTTTAAGGCTAAAATTTTATGATAGAAACAAAAATGAAAAATCTTAAAATGTGTGCCAAACAGACAAAACATGGGTTTAGCTTTGGATAGATATTGAACATGAAAAATCTTAAATGTAAAAGTGTTGACCTTTTTACAGGTTAATCTTCCTGAAAAGTCTTTGGGTGAAATGTTTTGGTTTACCTTTGGAGAGATATTAAACATGAAAAATCTTAAATGTAAACATTTGACCTTTTTACAGGTTGATCTTCCTGAATACTCTTTGGGTGAAAGGTTGACTCTAAAGATCTACCATTGAATACAATTTCAGGAGAACTGTAAATGACATAAAAATAGTTGTTCCTAGTCTTGCCATTAATTTAATTTGAGGAGATATGTATCTGTCTCTAGTTGCTTAATGTAGCAGCTGGGTTATTTATTCCCCTTCCCTCTGATTTCTTGTGTTTTACGTAAACTGAATTCATGTAGCTTATCACTTTGTTTTTCTTGAGATGACACATGCTGTTTCCACCCTTGAATTGCAGATTAAACAAGGAACCACCAAATTTGACTTTCAGGAAGAAAGATAAAGGTGGAATAAGTCTCACATCAACAGTTGCAACCAATCATCTGGACCTCGAAACTGTGAAAGCCATCTGTGGGGAATATAGAATTCATAATGCTGATATCTCTCTTCGCTATGATGCTACTGTTGATGACCTTATAGATGTAATTGAGGGTAGCAGAATATATACGCCTTGCATTTATGTTGTTAACAAGATTGACCAAATAACTGTTGAGGAGTTAGAGATCTTGGACAAACTTCCTCATTATTGTCCTGTGAGGTAATCATTTTATCTAGTACTCTGAACTATTTACAAGAAACATGATATGTCATGCTTATTCTTTCTGTGATTAATGCACAAAAGCTACACTTGCTCTAAGTGCTGGAAACATTTATGTGAAATTAAAGCTTTATTAGACATGATAATTGTATTTCAGTAAATAAATTGTTTTTCATTCTGGACTTATTTCTTCTTCTTATGATAGTCTATGGTGGCTTTTCTTCCATAACATTTGAACTTCTCTTTTTTTAATATGAATGCTGGAGGTGTCACTTAAAAAATTTGTATGCTTCTGCCGCCATCCATGCTCATTATCAGCCGTTGGCCACTGTTCTTTTTGTGCTGCATTGTTGGTGCTTTACAGTATTATGATGAATGCCTTGCTACAGTGTTTCTTCAGAATCTCCCCTAATGTGTAAATGTGATTATTCTCTATCATGTGCTGCAGATTGTCGTGAAAATTTGTGCCTTCAGTTGATAAATCAACTGTGATGAACTTATTATAATTACATTCTTGTGTAGTTACTCCTATGGGAAACAATACATTGTTGGTTGGTTGATCATGATTATGAATCTCAGTGCTCAGCAACTGTTCATTATTCTGAAACAGTGCACACCTAGAATGGAATCTTGATGGTCTACTTGAGAAGGTATGGGAATATCTAGACTTGACTCGCATATATACAAAACCAAAAGGGATGAATCCAGACTATGAAGACCCTGTAATCTTGTCATCTAAGAGAAGGACCGTGGAGGACTTCTGCACTAGAATCCACAAAGATATGGTGAAGCAATTCAAATAGTAAGTTGCAAGTATATGATGACATTTTATGTGCTCTGTTACTGTTTAATTTGCTCGCGGGAAGTATTATGGTTTCTTTAACATTTCTCTATGTAATTTTTCAGTGCGTTGGTTTGGGGATCTAGTGTGAAGCACAAGCCGCAAAGGGTTGGCAAGGTTATGCATCCTTTCTATGCTGTTGGTGAACAGTTCAGGTTTCAATGGATGGTTTGAATTCATGATTGACAGGCTTGTTCATTGTGGACACAGGAACATGAGCTTGAAGATGAGGACGTTGTTCAGATAATTAAGAAGGTTTAATCCAATGGGATAAATTTCAGGAAGCATTTCCAGGTGAACCTTGACACGTCTTTGGTTGTAGTGAGGAG
Organism: Nymphaea thermarum; assembly: GCA_011799765.1. Lineage (NCBI taxonomy): Eukaryota > Viridiplantae > Streptophyta > Magnoliopsida > Nymphaeales > Nymphaeaceae > Nymphaea > Nymphaea thermarum. The sequence goes on along the minus strand of JAANDH010000213.1, from coordinate 34,692 downwards.
AGCGGGACGTTTGTCTCAGAATCAGCAGATGGTATTTTTCTTCTTTCTGTTGCTTATGTTTTATGTGATAATTGTCCTTGTTCAGCTTATAGGTTTAATGAACCTAAGCTTGCATAACTAGCCTAGTTTGCAAGTTCAGGTGCTGTGGTCATTTGTTTTGCATTGTGTAGAACTGGTGGGACGCTACATGCTGAAATAGATATTGGTTTGTCTTACTATCTTTCAGGTAGTAAGCATGGTGACTTTTGTGACTGCTGCGGCTATAGAATAGTGAAACTCGAGGCATGTCTGCAATATTACAAAGTTTCAGTTGTAATTATTTTGTTCTTTTAGTTTAAGATACATTAGCGGTAAGAAGTTTTATGAGGATCGTCAAATGAGATAATCCAGACGTCAAACAGGATCATCGTGCGTGAGTTAATTATGAACGACATTTTAGCCTTCTGATCTCTCTTGATTGCTCTCGGGAACATGAGTATTCTCTAGAACCCCACGCTGAGGAACTAGGAGAATATGAGAGCTTGATCTAGCTGTATCAGTATTGAGCATTATATCCAGCTACACCGATGTTTCTGGGATGATTGAATCGAAATATGGATCGGATAATTTCTTCAGTAACAAGCATGTATCTATAACATATATAATGGGCAAGAAGGACTTTGAAGGGATTTGACTCTAAATGCAACAAAATTGTGTTACAAATGTGTTGTTTCACATTGAACTAAACAACTGTACTCTGAGGTTCATCATCAAAAGATTATCATTCAGTGGTCAGAAAAATCGGCTGACGTGATTGACTGAGACGGATAAACAGGTGGTACGTTCTCCAGACGGTGGATATATATATATATATATATAGAGAGAGAGAGAGAGAGAGAGAGAGAGAGAGATAAACTGATATTTCAATCTTCCGACCAGCCACTAGCCGGCGAATGCGCAGGAAATGGCTGGTTTAATAAAAGGGATAATGTCCCATTGTCCCTACCATGTCAACTATGGTGATGGTTAATGAGGAAGACCAAATCCGGTGCATCACATCCTTGTCATGAGCCACCACAGCAGCTAACCGTCCATGACAAAGCATCCCCGTCAAAGTATAAAGTCTCACAAGTGGCGACATATAAGGCCTGTTTTAAATGACCTCATGCTATATGGATGGTCTGAAACCACACGCCCGTTCAACCTTCGTCACGATTGACTGCATTTTCATGCGACCTGGCGTCGGAAAGTAAAGCCTTCGGTAATAAGGCTGAGAAACTATATTCTGGAAATGCATCCCAAAATCCCAACAATTTTCAAAAGGTTGACTGGGATAGACATTCAAACAAACACCAGCCTTTGGATCCTGATCATCTAAAGGTTTGGGTAAACGGAAATCTATTGAAATAGATGTAACCATTCAAAGATTTCCACCAGTAAGATTCCATACGCCAGTGACAGGGAAAGCGAACTTTAGACGTCATAAAACTCTCGAAAATCATCCTTTTGTCCAATCATTCCAATAATTTGTTTCAGAAGTTCAATTCTTCTTTCCGTTGTTTAAAAAAAAAAATTGGGGATCAGTCTGGACAAGGAAATTTGCAAGCAGGAAACTCCTGGAACTTTGACCCATCAAGTTCGCGAACACCAGCTGTTCACATGCACCTTCACAAAATGGCACCCAGTTGTATCTGTTTCTCTTATTCACAAGTTTGGGCTTTTGGCAGCTGTCAAATTATGCCAAGAAATGCGCCGGGTTCTCTTTGAACTCTTAAACCCTTCGACTTCAAGCCCTTTTTAGCCCAACTCTGACCAGAGCGCTTTCTACCAGTCAAAGTATTCGAGTTACCAAGAAAGTTTATCTTTTCAAAATTTCAAAATCTGACCAGAGGGCTTTCTACCAGTTAGAAATTTTGTGTTACCAAGAAAGTTTCTGTTCAAAATGTACTCGGTCGTCTGATAAAGTAAGGATGAAGAAACAGCCGATTGAACATATAGCAGAACAGATATCTTACATCTGGCGAGTCATTTGGTGCGAGTATTGGAACTTCCACCTCCTGCTGTTGCTGCTGATGACAACGATGACAAGTCACCAAGAAATTCCTTTTTTTTCTTGAAAGAAGTTACAAAAGAACACCACCCAGAAAAGGAGACGTGTTTCCCAGTGAATGCTCAACGGCCCATAGCAATTTTCTCCCAAAAAACCACGAGATTTTTTTCTTTTGAGCAATGATAGATGTACAAACAAAATCAAACTCCGCAGCTTCTCCATTACAGTAAAAAGATGTAAAATGCTACCAAGAACACTGATACAACGCTATATCAAGTCCAATAAAAGTCACGCGCTTACGCAACAGGTGAAGCAGCTCAGTATCTTCTTCCTCCTCTGCAGAACCAATAAAAGTTATGAACAATATAATAAAGAAGGACGATGAAACAGCTGACTGAACATATGACATAACATATCTTACACTTGGTGAGCCATTTGGAGCGTGCATTGGAAGTTCTATTTGCTGCTGCTGCTGCTGCTGCTGACGATGATGATCATGAGATTTGTGATCGTTTTTGCCATCATGCCGCTCGGGATTGGCAAGCTCTTCTTCATTGCCGATACTGGCTCTTGAAATGTCTTTCTTATTCTGCTTCCTAGACTCTCTAATCTTTGAGAAGTCCATGGAGTAGTCAGGCATATTACCGTTTCCATCCCAAGCTCCGAATTGTGGAATAGACATCCAAGTATTTTTCTGCGGAAGATTTCATAGTGCCAAAAGGATTAGTAAGATACATACGAGTTTTGCTATCAAGTAGAACAAATAATGTGTGGCATCAGTAACAGGAAAGCAGCTTAATTCACATGAATACAGTTTCTTGAGAATCATCTCCCTAAGATCCCCAAACGTCGAACAATTTATGGTTCCTTGAATGCAAAAATATGTATACACAGTCGAAAAATCATTCTGCATCACAGAATTGCAACGAATAATAAAACAAAAACAGAACCCAATGTTTGAGCAGTCAAAATATTCATGTGACAGACCCAAAATACAGGTTCTTTCCACATGAAGAGACCAAACAAGGATGAGGTTGGTGTCAGCTTCCGAGCTATTTCAATAGCTAGGAACAGTCAATTTTATCAACATAGGTCCATAAGAATCATTCTTCCCCAGCCCACAGATCCCAAAAGGTTGCTGTTTCAGCATTTCTCCTCTCCCATGAAATCACAAGTAAAGACTAATGGATCAAGCTTTCTATCGTACCCGTATTTTACACACCAGATAAGCTGTAAAAGTAGGAGGCATCAAAACGCAAACACAGGCAAATGGTACCGTTGTCGTGAACGGGAATCCATTTCAGAGTCCACAGAGTAGGCACACAAGCATGGGTATGGTTACCCACAAACGTTCACCACTTCAGGCTAGCGTTCAACAGACGGACAGAGAGAGGCTTACTAATAAAGATCTAGAATCTTGAAAAGAAGTCCACTACAAAGGACACAGAGTAGCAAAGGTGAATCAAAAGGCACCCATCAAAAGTTGCTTCGAGTTTCAAGCCAAACTCCAGAAAGAGAAAGAGTATTTCTCGAGGTCGTTGGACAGCAGGAGGCCACCGAGCATCTCGAAACTTGGACAGAAGTTCATTTCAGTGGCGAGGCTTACCGTAAACGAAAAATTGACAGACTACCCAAAAATTTACAACTACAAATCATCCAACACTCGACCTTGAGCAAATTGAAAGAGACAAAAAATGAAGGCACCAAGGATCTTCACCTCCTTCTGGTCATCCATGGCAAGCTCAAATCTTTGGTTGAAACAGCTTCAGGGTCAAGAAATCTCAAGAAGATTTCTCCTTCTGCAAACTCAAAAGAAAAACAGACAAAGAAAGAGAGAGAAATAGAGAGATGCAGTGGCCCTTGCTCAGCTGGGGAAGGCCAGATATATGCCTTTTGCTCCCTTCCCTCTCCCACCGCGTCGTTTTCATTCTTGGTGTCATCGCTACGACTAAGTTTCCAAAATTACCCTCATCTTAAATCGTTCGGTTTCTTCTTCAGCCAGACTGCTCATTAATTGCCACCTGCTTGAATCGAGAACATCAGGAGCCAACTGCCAGTGTCCTTCGATTATAATAACCAGCCGTGAATTCTGAGTTCATGTTAGGCACTTATTCCACCCTTAGTTGGACAATTCAATCATTCATAATGATGCCAAACTTGGTTTCAAAATATAATTGAGATGAGAAAGTAGGTGAACGGCAAGTTAAAAGACTTTCAATCAAGTCTCTCTATCATCATGATTCTGTCGTTTGTTCTGCCGTTTCCATCAAAGCCTGTGTTGCTTTCTTCGGTTGAGTTGTAAAGGTGAAGGCCCAAGCCTCTACTTTATTAGATGACAGAAGATCATCTAAGGAACATGGGAGAACAAAGCAGAGGAATTAAACCAATTAAAATATTATAAAAATCTTATTACCATATAATATATTAACATTGCTTCCTTGTTAAGGGTTGGATGTCAGGAAGCATTTTATGGAGTATTTCAAAGCTGTTACTTCGGCAGAAACGCGTGGGGGCAAATCGTCATTTCACTCTGCACAGCTTCCAACGCAGACACTGTAAATCCGCGCACGTACACGGCAGCGCCGGAGGAGCGGCCACGGCGACGGAACGACGGGAAAACGAAACTCACTCGCGGCTTCTTCCTCTCCCACGGTCAGCTTCCTGCTTGCTCTAAATATTGGGACTTCTTAGTTTTTCCTTTTATTTTCTTAGTATTGGTTTCCCAAGGCTGCCTGTGATTGGCAGGTAAGCACTTTCTTTATAGTTATTGCCAATTTCTTTTCTAGCTTAGCAGTTTGGAAACTGGTGCATCTTGCTCGCACTTTAGAGTTATGACAAATTCTTTTCGTTTTCTTCTACCGCTACTAGAGAAATATGTAGATGTTTGATTGTTTGAACATTTCTTCTTGGTTTTAGTGAAGTCAGCCTACATAACTTGGTTTTTAAGGCAAATTGTTTGAACATTTGGTTTTTGGTGGCTCGATTCAAAAACGAATGTGTGGAGTTTTTAGTGGGACTCCTTCAAATTAATAAAGTCAACATAGACAATTAAGGATGCATGATTTGGGTTTAAATTGGATAGTCACAAATAACATCCGGAAGTTTTGAACGGTGAGGTTTTTCTTTGGTACAATAGGACAAACACGAAAAAAAAAAAGAAAAAAATGATAAATTTTTTAAAAATTTAAAAACTAAAAATGAGAAAAAATAACATAAGTGAAAAACTAATAACAGAAACATCAAAATAGAAAATAAAAAAAATTGTTTGACATTAAAAAACTGAAAAAATACGAAAAAAACACATTAAAAAAGCATTTTTTTCATTTTTAACATTTTGTTCAAAAAAATGCATTTTTTAAAGTTTTAAATTACTAGTTAATTTATCACGTTTTTTTGCTTTTAAAAAAAACTCATTTTTTGTGACTATACTTTAAATACAAGTTTGAGTGTCTTAGACATTTGCTTTTTGGTGGCTTGATTAAAAAATATATATATGTTTGGGTCTCAAAGGGTATCTGTATTGATCGGGTAGATATGCGCATAAAAGCACGTTGTATGTTTGATTTTTGGGGGTGCCAATCTCATGGACCACAAAGGGGCGGAGTGTAGAGTAAGCTCTGTAATCGCTAGAAGGGTGCATTGTACCCCATTCAGGTCTTGATGTAGGTCAAGACCCTATAATAGGAAGAATAGAGGGGTGTTTGTGCCTAGTGGCGGAGCTACATTATTGTTGGTGTGGGCACTTGCCCACACCAACCCAAAAACATTACACTATTTACGTAAAAAAAACTTCATTAATTTTGGTTTTTAACATACGAGTGCCCCTTAAGATTTTGAAATTTATATTTGGAGTGCCCCTCAACTAAAAATTTCTAGCTCCACCACTGTTTATTTGATTGGTGAGATGACCTTTTGCTCACCCCAAAAAACATATATTTGAAATTTTTAGTGCTACACTTATTTGTACATTGCGTGTACCAAATTTGAAAAAGCTCACCAGAACTTTTGTGACAATATTGGAATGGCTATCGGATAGCTCAGATTGGTTATGTTCATGAAAAAGTTATCCAAGCATTCAAAACTTTTTCTTTACTACTGGACAGGCGAAAAATATTTGCTCTTAAACAAAAATATACATAACTTTTGAAGACAACTAAAGAGCAATGCTTGGTACAAATCTTCATTAAAAAAGAAGCAGAATTCCCCAAGATAGACCCCTATTCTTTATACTTTGATGTTGTATGACCCTGCTTGGGTCTGACATATGGACCTCAAATCTATAAAAAGAGATATTTTCATGGACCATTGCCAGAAAGATGACAATGAAAGGTTAATAGAATTTCGCGCATCACAAATTGGAGGCTTCTGTAATTGTCAATATGCTGTCATGGCTCTTATCCAAACACCAGGGATGAAGGTAGGTGTGAGCATAGGGTGGGCAATTGCCCACACAGACCCACGTAAAATGTTATTTTTATATGGAAACATCGTGAACATTTTTTTCTTATTTACACATAAGTGCCTCATAAATATTAAAATTATATAACTAATGCCCCTTACCCAAATTCTTTTTTGAACCCCACCCCTACCAAGCACCAACCTTAGTTTTGACAGAAAGCCGTTTTCCAAGGAAATTAAGAACCTGCCCCATCCCTCCAATTATTCACATAAAATGTATTTTTTTATTGTCACCCAAACACATATATCATAGGTTAGAAACTGATTAAAAAAACATATTGTTATAAAACGTGGTTTTCACAAAACATCGTTATATGAAGGCGTCATCTAAATGCAACCCATATTTTTTTTTTTCTCTCCCAAGTTTTTTCAGGGATGGAGTTCATTTTCACCTACAGAAAGAAACAACAGGAAAGTGTTTAATAATCACACATTTTATCTGATTTTATAACTTGCCCAAAAGTTTAATAATCATTTGCATTAGTTAATTATGAAGCATAAAAAGCATGAGTGTGCTATTATTGATTAAAAAATAGAGGTGTTTCTTGCTTCTCTCTCAATAATGACTTGCCCAAAAGTTTACTGATAGGTGGACCTGCCCAAGGAAAGCATGGCACTTTTTTTCATGTGAAGTTTCTTAGATTTTCCTGAAAAGTTGTATAGAAAAGGAAACAGCAAACTGCACAACATTATTTCCAACCAGTGATTATATTGGACAAAGCCAATCATGGCGCTGCCTTTTGCACCTTGTATGACAATTTGGACCTTTCAGGAGACTTCAGATTTTATGGAAGAAAATTTTCTTCCAAAAACTATATTTTGCCTTTGGATATGGAAATATAAGAAAATAAAAATAATCCAAATTTAGCTTCGGAGGAACAAGCTTCATATAGCAGCATGTGTAAAATTAAATTTAGCGATTCGAATTATGCAAAAAACAAGTGCTTGAGTACATATTCCAACTTGTGTTTTTTCCTATCATTAAAAGTTAAGACATTCTTTTGGAAAATCCACATACAACAATACTGCACCCAAACCTAGGTTCTTCTTTTTTTTTTTTTTTAAAGGGTGAGTGGTTCATTCTACCGCCTCTAAGAGAAGTCATTGGCCCTTCTTCTGTGCCCGCCCTTTTTGGGTTTTCACAGAATATGCTTCAAGCTCTTTTACGGACTAGAGGTAGAGCGCACTAAGGCGTGATAGTAACCACTCTAAGACTCGAACCTGAGTCCTTAGAGAAGCCAGACCACCTTGGCGCCAGTGTCTATTTCAATTATATGCATGATTTCATGATATTTAGATCCATTGAAAATGATGATCTAGCTTATCGTAATAAAATTAACAAAAATGGAGATGTACCCTTCTTTTGTCCTTCGTGAAAAGGGAGACTAACAGATTGCAGTTCACGTGGCTGACGAAAATGAATCTTCTGCAAGAACAAGAGGAGCGCAACCCAACTATGAATGCATGATTGAATATTCTCAAGCAGTGTGTTGTTGTTCCATTTTTTATGGGTGTTATACTTCTATACTTCTGTGCCATGTGAGTTACAATGAGCAATTATAAAAACTGGTTCAAAAGGTTGAGGATGCCAATATATTATATTTAAATTAGATATCTGACCCAACTGTTTCAAGAAAATTAGATAAAAGATAAAAATCTCATATTCAACTGAAAAATCGAATCGGATTCGGAATTAAGAATGACATCCCATAAAAAGGAATCGGGTTTGGACTCAAATATCTAATTAATTGGATTCAGTTGTAAATAAATATCTTACATCCAATGCTCTTACATTTGAAAATCGGGCGGATTTGTTTCAAAATTCAGATTCGGATTCAGACTTGAATATAACAATCGGATTAAACTGCATTCGGATTGTAAAATCATATCTTAGATTCAGATATGACTTTTCATTATTCATATTTAAATCTAAATTTGAAACCAGTACAGAAGCTGATATGGTCAAGTATATATCCTATTCAAGTTCGATCAGTTGATAATTTTTCGTAGCCCGTCTTTCTCCGCCGCAACGCATTCATGCATGTTCACGGTCTGTGTACTTGAGGCGGCCACTGGCACCCGGTATTGATGCCGAAGACAAATTGTGACTAGCCCTCCACCTCCTCCACACACACCAAGCTTTCGTTCCTCTGGAGGCTGTGCGCGGCGACGGCGAACTTTCCGGCATCCTGTGCACGGATGTCACTCCAAATGTTCGGGATGGATGGCCACGTCCCAGCCTCACTCCCGTGTGCATGTGCTTTAGGAAAGTTGAAATGATCAAATCCGAGGCTTAAGCGCATCAGACAACTGCAATTTGTAGAGGATTCAATAGTCCATTTTGGATCATCAGTTTGTATTTTTCTGTCATGCGAACGGAAAAAGCAAACAAAGAAAATCGAGGGCTAGAGGGTCCGACAATGGCTTCCGTAGGAGGATGATCAAATCCTTGGGAGGGGGAGGGGGAAGAAACAGGCTCAGAAAGCACCCAGGAGGTATGTTATCTGTTTTCCCCTTTTTTTTTGGGTCTTTCAAAACAAAGAAGATCATATAAAAGAACGCATCTAGGGTGTGTGCTTATGGTGTTTGCCGATGATCTGAAACCATTTTGAGATTGTTCATAATTTTTAGCTGCGGTCAATACGACCCAAGAAACAGTGACCTAATAACGACTCAATTTTTTACACCATTTTTTTTTTATTTATTAAAAATAATTACGGAAGCAACATTGAGTCATGACCAAAACATAAACAAATGCATTGTATTACAATAAAACACTTGGACCCAAACAACTAAAAATGACCACTAAGCCCAAAACCGACGCAGTGTCCAGAATGTCAATGCCCGTCCATCACAAAGCCTGAGGTCGTCACTCCATGAGCCAGAATTTATCATGTACTACCTGTAGAGTAGAAAGAGGGGTCAGAATTCCTCTGAGTATGAGAAAATCCAACCATGAATGGAACATGGCCCATCACAATAATACTTAGTTCCATAAAACGATTCCAAAAGGCCTTATGAACAACAACCATGAGTTTTCAAAAACTTTACACATATTAGAGTTACGTCACATCATCAAAACAGAACGAGGTGTGCACAACCTCCAAAGTCTCGTAGGCTTCCAACCGTGGCTTTCTAGCAATGTCATGGTCATCGTGTCGAGCAACAGAAAACCCCGTGGGCACTCACGGGCGAAACGAAAATCTCTTCACCAGGCGATCCAACGGATCGAGGGTACCTGCAGTGAAGCCTCCTGAGATATCCCTGATCGCCGCAGCATCAGCATGGTCTCTCTAGGAACCCAGGGTGAGAGACCAGGAGACATCACTCCCACACAGAAAACAGAACGAAATCTCGGGCCCTTGTGCCGCCCAATACCCTGTGGGCCCTCCAGGACAGACAGAAGAGTGGACGACAACTGGGAACCCTCGCGCGCCACCCCTCTCGGGACAAAACCAACACTGAGCAACACAGAAAGCTCGCACTCGCATAAACCATTGCACAAAGTTCATGTTTCGCCTTCGAATTTCAAAAGTGAGGGTTTTTCCTTTCTAGACATCGTCTACTACCTCTCATAGAAACCGCCCTCAGGCTCAATTTCCCACACAACAAAAATAAGTCATTTTATAACTTGCCTTAATGACAACAGAACAAAGTTGCGTAAACAAGCAACAATACAAAGCATACCACATCCAGAATAAACACAAAAATTGCTACTTAGAAACAATAGAGTTCAACATCTTTTTTCTGAAATTTAACTAAAACAAGAGGCATCAAAGAGCAATAATACACAACAATACATTTCTCATTTGGAACAATTATCTGAAAACCCCCTTTTTTGCTATTTTTTAAGAACTCGGAAGGTGCTATTTCGTTATTTCGTATGAGGTATTAGGTTCATGGAGAAAATAACTTTCACGAGCTTCTTTTTGCAAAAGATTTTCAAAAAAGTGAGGCGGCATGAGTCTATAAGAATTATAACAGACTATCTGAATATTTTGCTAATTACTTGGATCCGCTTTGAAATTTTTTCCAACTTGGTATAAATAGAGCCAAACGATCGTTCTTCTTCATTTCCTCGCTTGGTTTTCTCTCTCCTCACGAGCTGCTCCATCGTCTTCTTCTCGCTCGACCAGCGGTGGGGATTCCACCGTTCTTCTCAGCCCCCGTTTCTCAGTACTGTCACCGTGAGAACGACGACCTCCCAGACCCAGAGCTTCAAGGGTGTCTTTCTCCGTCTCCATCTTGCTGCGATAGGGAGGAACCAGCGGAAGAAGAGGTGCTACAGGGGGGAATCTGTACACTCACTGCCGGGTTCTCCCCTTACCCAAGTCGCCTCTCTGCTACCCGCATGAGGAAGACAACTGGTTTCCAGTCGGGAGGGCGATTGCCTCTACCCGCTGGTAAAACCTTCTGAAATTACTTCCTCTCTTCCTTATTTGCTTGCTGATTTTGGTTTACCCTAAGTCAAGCAAAACTGGTCTTGCCTTCTGTCGAAGGCATTCTGAAATGCTCTTCTCTTTGGTTCGGTAAAATCTCAAGTTCGGGATGACAACGGAGTCTTCCCTTTATCAGCTTTGTATCGCAAATTCTGTGGTCACATCCTTTGCGAGGGTTCTGGTATATGATTACTTCTTGTGGTTTGTTTGAACCCTCTAACAAAGCCCTTAACATAAATGTGCATGCTCAGTTTTAGGGTCGGCTGGAATCTCTGTTTCTCACAGATAGAATACCCATCACAATACAGAGGATCTCCAAACCTAACTTTAGCATGCTTCGTTCTAGAGATTCAGAGATAACTCGAATAAAGAACACCGGAAAACATATCAACATGCAACACCACACATGGATTCTTTTACAGCATGAATATAAAAGCATGAATATAAGTATCTCTATCCATCATAATTAACCAGAAAATACAAGGCTTCATGTCCCATTCATACTGAAAATCCCCATACCTTTGAAACTCTGTAGCAACTTCCAGCAGCAACCTCTGCTTCCGGTTCTCTTCCCGCAGCCCCGAGCCTCAGTTCCAACAAGAGAGCAAGAAGGAAACGTTTCTCACTCCTTCTCTCTCTCTCTCTCTCTCTCTCTCTCTCTCTCTCTCTCTAATGTTGGACGAGCTCTTCTAAGCCTGTGGTAAAAGAAGGGTCTTTGCTGTAAAATGTGGTTATGTATGTCCTAATTCCTATCTTTTCCACAAATGACTCCATTTGATAAACTGGACAGTTTGAAAAAGATAGGGAAAGAAAATCGTGGGGCTTACACTGGTATTCACTGCAATTTGGACTTCTAATGGCAAAGTGTAGGTTAACTAGCACTACTGCTTAAAGTAATGGTGTATATGAGTGCAAGCTGAGTTCGTAGTTGATTTTATCCTATGAGGTAATAGTGTGGTAGGAACACTCCTTCGCATTAGACTGCTTATAAAAGAATAATAGACTGAAGGCGACAAGACTCAGGAAAGAAGTAGTTGCTCCATGAGATCCTAATTGTGATCACGGCGTCAATATCCTTATGCACGTGTGGTTTAGCCCCACGAATGAAGGTTTTTTATTATCTTGAGCTAGCACCGAGGTGAGTGCAGGTTGAACTCATTAGTAGGGCATTCAGTAGCGAGTGTATACTTTCTAATGTAATTGGAGAGTGACCTTGAGTGTGTAGTACTGCATTTTAGTAAGGTCCCACTGGTAAGGACGTCTTGAAGTTCATGTAACATTTGAATTATATAAGGATTATTAACCTTGGTATTTTCAGGTGAACTTGAGAGACCCAACTCTTTGTTTTTTTAGGGGTTGTTTGGTAGTAGGAATAGTGGAATACTTCATGAACGTTTGATAAACCTGCTCCAAAAATTGATAAAATTGATGTAGATTCATGTGTTTTATGAACATTCTCTTGTCTTCCAAGTGTTTTATGAATCTATCTTAATTTTAGAATATGTTTATGCATAAAATGTTCTTTTATGTCAAACTATTTCTTAACGTACACCCGTAACTTTTCCTTTACATCACTTAAAAAGTTGACATTCTTGATATTTAAAATGGAGACTATGCTTTCATTGGTAATGGAAAAATTGCGCGCGCGCTTGGTGTTTTTAGTGTTCAGAATTTTTGGTTATTTTGTTTCTCAAACCATCTTTATTGCTAGCTGATCATGTATGCAACAACTGTTTCGACGAGAAGAGTTTTAGGCCATCATCCAGTAGAAAGAATTACTCGGAGTTAGAAGTTACTTCCATCAAACATCAAACACAGGGCGGGCGTTTGATGCATCTGGAAAAAAAACATCTCAGACATTTCCCCTGAACTTTGCGGAACTTTTCAGGCACATCAAATCCATCTTTTTCCTCGAACCTAGAGTGGATTCTCTAAAATCCCGCGGAAATTTCTTCTGCCATTAGAGCTCGAGCATCGTTTTTGTGCACTTGATGATCAAGCATCATCCTCTGCGTTTGTGAGTTCGCTCGGCGTTCGTCTTCTTCGATTACGGTAAGTCTCTCTCTCTTCTTTCTCTCCCTCTGACAGTCGACTGACGCTTTTTCTTTCTTTTCCTCATCTTCTTTCTCTCCCCCACTCTCTCTCCCTATTGATTCCATGGTGCCATAGTCGATACTACTGCTCGAAACCCTAAACCCGTTGTTGCTCTCAAAAGTATACGCCCTTTTGCCAAGGGAATGCACGAAGAAAGCACCCCATTAGTTGTAAAGCGTAGAGCGCTCCATCGCAATGATCCTCTGCATCTGATGATAATAACGCAAAAGTCCTCCGCCACAACCTTCCCGGGAAATGGCTTCCAATATACCGAGGAAGGCTTTCACCAAGTCGATGCTTCTCTCTAAGTCGTCCTCTTTCCTCGGTATTGAAGGACTCTTTGATCGATCACACAGAACAGGGTCCGTTGAAGACCATCCGTCGGATACCCAAGGTGCAGTTTCACTCAAGAGTGAATCTGCCGGTGCCGCCATTGGGGATTCATTTGCTGAAGATTAAGCCGCGGCCGGTGAGACATTGGGCACCTATTAGGAGTCATTATTTCAGGCTAAGGAAGAAACGGGGCTGAGATGTAAACCCAGAACCCTAGAAAATGTTGGTGCCCGTATTTAAGAAAGATAATGTTGAAGAGGACATGGTCGAGTAGGTTAAAGAACTGAATTGGGTCAGTCATGTACCGAACAAAGCTAAAAGTTGTACATGATAATATATCTATAATTTATGCTAATTATGTAGGAATATTTACCATCGTCTTAACGATTTTCTTGATGGCGACTTAGAATTTTATTTAGGAATTCTTTCCGTGCCCATCAAACATTTGAAAATTCTTTCTTTCTTTCTCAACCTTTTCAGGTTTTAAGTTCACAGTTTGCTACGCAGAGATTATTTTCTTCCTATTTTGATTGGAGGATGGTACCCCATCAGGGCGCACTCCATTCATTTTCCGTTTTTTGGATGAGTTTATGGGTTGATGATTAAAAACGGCACTCTTAAAGTCTGGGAGGATTTTGTTCTCTAAGATTCTGAACTGCTCTTTCCAGTTTCTACTTTCTTGTGTGCATCTAGTGCACTCAACTCAATCTTACTCGTGTAAATTATTTACATGCAAATTCTTGGTGGGTATGGTTTTAATTGCTTCGAGAATTTTGATATGCAAACCAGTGAGCTTGGATTTGCAACACCTAATCTCATGTCAGGGGCACTTGCTAGTTAGCTCCAGCTTTGAAGAATGTCCTCTAAAAAACTAAGCAATTTGCTAGGTATGTGATTAGGCTTTTCGCTTACAATCTCTTGTTTACTGCTGGAATGTTAAAAACTTTTCTACATGTATCAGCCACAATGATTTCAAGATCATTTCAATCTTGTGAGTTATTCCTGCTGTCAATTCAAAGTAGGCATAGCTGAGGGTCTGCAATCGTTCAAGTTCGAGCTCTTCCTCTAAGCTTAGAAGTTGGTCCTGGTGAGGGATCTGCAAAGTGTTTTGGAACTGAAGAAGCAAGAAATTGAGCTTGAACTCCACTAATGAACGATACTGAAAGAACTCAATCCTAAACTTTTCACAATGCCTCTCTAAATATGGAAATTGGAAAGTAACCGAGAGCAGGGCTGCAGGAGATGTTGGTTGACTCAAACAGCAAGATTTGAAATTCCTGATTACATGTCTGGTGATAACTGCTCGCTAGGAGAAGGCTCATTGTCTACCTTGTTCTGCTCCGTGACCCATCATCCACACTAACAGCCTCCGGTTGCATGCTTTGGTGGCTTAGGCGCTCTCCAGTGGAGCCTTCAGCTCTTCAACTATCTCTCTCTCTCTCTTCATTTTTTGCCCACACTTTTCCATTTCTGTTGTATCTTATTTGTAGTTCAGGAAAAATAGGAGTGGCCACATATTTTTTTTCTCCTTAGAGACATTCAATACAATTGGAACAATACAGGAATAGCCTCACAATTTGCATTCTGTGTCTGTTGGAGCACGACCATACACACCTGTGTGCGTGTGTGCTTGTCTCTGCTGCTTTGTTTGCACGATTTTGTTAAATATAAAGGTGTTGAAGATGACAGAAGTAAAGTAGAGATGAGCTGCATTATGCTTTGCAATAGGGGAAGAGCTAGAAATTTGAGGCTCAGGGTCACTAATTCAAAAAGATTTAGAACCCTTAAAAATAATGAAGGGGCACCAAATAAAAACCACTAAATAATTTCAGGGTCACTAATATATAAATAAGAAAATAATTTGGGCCTACGAATATGTAAATACATAGATTTTGTGGAACTCTGTGGGCAACTACGCACACATGCCCACATTGTGGCTCTTACCCTGTTTTGAAATACTAGAGGAGGTGGTTCTTGCTGCTACCTGATACATTGAGGCAATAAGAAGCACAACACTTATGAACAAATATGAGAAAAACAAAGAAAGAAAGAAAAAAAAAACCTTTGTCCAGATAGAAACCATTTTCTGGATGCATCTTGCTCAGCCAGGGTACTCAGCAAGTAAGCCAGCATACTCTGTCCCGTAACAGCCTTCTCTTTCAGATATATACATGTTTCTATATTCCACCTGTTGCAGTATATGATGAGTTGATGACTGGTTACTGTGGAGTTGTTATTCAATTAATTGGTCACTGGGTGGATCTTCAATCTTTTAAGCAATTTGTCCACGTCCGCTGCTTCCTGTCTTCTTTATTTATTGAAGACTGTGTTCTCAAAATTTGTTGATTCTCTATGCTGATTACTTAGGAAACTTCCTGAAAGACTACCAAAAGATATGGCTATTTCTAAAGGAAATAGGTGCTATAACAAGCATTATCCGCAATTCAGTGGCATCCATTGCTTCAAGCATTGCAAATGCTTTGAAAGATCAAGCTACAAAGACATTTTTTTTCTTAGTACTTGATGAAGCATATATTGATGAATAGAAATGCATGAAGATTCAACAAATTCAGAACTCAAAACCGGCACCAGAATAGATCCATCTTAATATCTTCACCCTACATTGATTTTTGAAGACGAACATCATAAGGCAACTTTCTCGAAGATAGATTGAGATATCTTGTAATTGGTGACTGGTGACTAATGCATCACTCTGCTTATGCTATCATCAAGACCAGAGTTCTGGAACAGGCAGAGGAGTCAATAATTACATGTATTTCAATAAATAATGCTTACGACAGCCTTTTCGTGAGTTTTGAGTCTTTGACCCCTTTGTTATTGGTAGAAAATAATGCTTAATATATGTACTTTTGTAGTAGAACCTGGGTCTACATGATTATATATTTGAACGAACATGAAACCTGGAATTTTCTGTATTTTTTTTGTGCATAGGCAATTGATAGAGCAGAATGACCATGCTCGTTCTCTGTTCTTGTCACCATGTCCGTGTCCTTGAATAACTTGGTTTCAAACTTTCAACATGGCCTCTTATAGTTGATAAGAATAGGGAGGTGCCTCTAATTCAAAACCATATGACACAGACAACATTTCTCAAGAAAATATCTGCTGCTGCATGCATTTCTCTTGGTGAATATACCAATAATAACAAATTGTCTTGGTTCTTTGAGTGAACAAATGAGTTACAAGTTCTACCGCATTCTTAATACTTTATATTGTGCTTATTTCTGTATTTATTGGGGCCCATGACCTACGAACTGTGTCCGTGGTTATCTTAAACAAAGTAACAGGGAAGCTCCCATCAATGTTGTTTTGTATGAGAAATATCACATTCCCTTTCCCAGAAGAAGAAAAAAACTTGCTGAGTTATGTAGCAACATGCACAAGTGACAAGGGGTTGTGATGTTTCTTGCTGATACTTCTTGCATATTGCTGCATAACTCGCAGGCATCTCTCTTCTTCTGGAAAAAGGGGCATGGTTTTTTTCATTCTAAACAATAACAATATTCTTTGATGTTTAAGACAACCAGGGATGGCAACTGGAGCTCTTTCACTATTGGGATATAAATTATCCATTATGCAAAACGATAATGATATGATTCTACATGAGGCATTATTTAGTTATGTGGTTTGTCTTGTTGAGGCATTTCTATTTCCGACTATAAGATCTATTTATCTGGGAGTACAGTGCTCACAATGAGAATAGGAGGAGCAAATAATGCCCTGGACTCATCAAAATCAGAATCACCACCATCAGACAGGTAAGTAGAAATCCGTATTGTCATTTGTAGTATCTACATTTTCAAGCAGATGCATGCCAATTAAAATTTTTGTCCTTTTTCTCGAGGTAGTTACATTCACTTTTATTAGACCGTTTGTTTTCCATTTGTGCTTTGCATTACTAGTTCATTATAATTAGTTAAATTTTGCAGCTTGCTCCAAACATAAGTGTTAATTTATGTTATACCATTTTTTGTTTGCATTGGTGCTGAGTAGCATGTCTCTGTCAATAATTTGTGTATGATAATGCAATATATAATAAATGTGTACAAGTCTGTTGCTGTTTCTGTTTGGATAGGTTTGAAGATCAGATTGGTATTGCAATGATAGGATTTATGTTTCTTCTCCTATTTTTTAAAAAAATTGGATTAGTAACTTTAGTGTTGTTTTAGGATTTTCGTGTTGAAAATTAGAATTAGGTATCTAGCAATTGATATTTAGGAAATGTTAAGACTTTGGTAAGCTTTTTTTTATGCCATATAACTTGTAATTTTTAATTGTTAAGCTTTATTAAGTTTGGTGTTTCATGTCTATTACCATGTTATGAAATGTTTAATATTTGTGTTATTGTGCATTTTAATTGTTTTATCATTTTAAATTGATAGTCGTAGTAGCCTCGTAGGTTTTTCATTGGAAAATGTTTCAGTTTGTTAATAATTTGAACAACTAGTATTGCATTCTATTGGTTTCCATTTTTCTCAGGGATTGCTTAATATGCCTAATCTTGCTCAGTCATGCCTAGGCTGTAAGGTTGTCCAGCCACCTAGGCTGGTCATAATGCTTTTGACTGTGTGTGTGTGTGTGATTCAATGTGACTTCATGAACTTATTTAACACTGTAGTGAGTGGAGGTGATTGAATGCGACTGTGCGTGTATTTATTTAAGTAATTCTGCATTATTTTGACAATTTTATGTGATTGTATGTGACCAAGTATGTGCGTATATAGCTAACCTATGTCACATGGGTGCGGGTACGGGTGCGGACACGGCAATTTTGAAAATTGTGGGTACGCGGGTACACAAATTTTATATTTTCAAAAATGATAAAATGAAAAAAAGCATTAATAGTCTTATAATTTACAAAATATCTTAAAATGAAAGAAAAATGAGAGGATAATATAGAATCTTATTGGAAGGGAAAATAAAGAATTAGCGAAAAAATAAAGTTTTAAAATATAATTTTAAAAGTTTTAAAATGCAGCCGTACCCGACCCGACCCCGTGTCGCCGTACCCACGTTCCGACACGGGTACTTGTGCAAAATAGGCGTACCCGTGTCACATAGTAGCTAACTATATGTGACGTATAATGTTGCATCTTGTTAATTAAATATATACATATTTATATTTATATATATTTGCTTTAAGCACCTAGTCCTGCTTAGGTGTCCCTAGCCTATAGGTTTTGCTCACTACCTAGGTTCCTCCTCATGCTTTTAACAACATAGCTTGCTGATAAAACCCCAATACCTGTATCTGTTACTATGCGATGTAAGAGCTTAGAGCTAGGTATGATAAATAAACATGACCTGATTTGGGTATATATTCATCTAAGATGAATATTTCTTGTAGCATACCCTGATGCCTCTGATCGTGGCTCAGGTTGTTGCTTAATCAGTCGGCCTAGCTGTTGCCTTGTCAGTCAGTCAACTGGTCCAAGTTCATCACTAATTGTGGCCTTAAAAGTCCAACCAGTCATTGACTAGTTTGCTTAGCCTGTGTTTGTTGGTTAGTCAACTAGCTCAACCAGTCATGCATGCTTCTTACTTTGCCCATTTTCTTCTTCAATCCATCTATTTTGCCTGATTATGATTTTCTAGTCTGGATTTTCAGTTGGTGAGTATTTGTTCAACTCCTGTTGCTGTATCGAGCAATGTATTTGGCTCTACATCTTTTGGTAGCTTTGCTTTATTTTGCTTTTTATATTCCAGAATCCTTACATCTCTGTGCCTTCTGTTGTTGCAGAGGCTACCAGAATTTGGAAATGCCATGCACAAAGAGTTTCTGTGGAGTAATGTCTGATCCAGAGCCTTGTTGGAGTCTTAGTGACATTGTTGCAGAGTTAAATGCTTTGGAGTCCAAATTCAGTAACCCTTTCATCAAGCGTCAACAGCAGATCAAAATGGTGTATGTTTTTGTTCTCATTTCTCTTGAAGTTGAGCATTTTTAATTTTTAGGTGCTTGCTGGACAGGTTGCTGGTTATATCATGTGATCCTATTCTGGCTTTCAAAGACCTAGAGTGACATCGCCAAAGATGGAAATGCTATCATGTATTGGGTTATGGAAAAAATATTTTTGTATATTTTTGATGAAAAAAATAATAATAATAAATACAATTGATTTAAACTTATTCAAAATTTTGTGACCCTGTATCAGATATACTCAATGTTGACATGTAGAGTAGTTAACAACACAAAGAGTTTGAGTTATCCATGAATGCAAGGTCACAAACTTCTGATTATCAATTATGATTTGCTTTGAGTTTTCGTTTAGAAGCTATATGATGGTCAAAGTGGGGCCAGTTCACACTTTTAAGTTTCTAGTAGGTTTCCGTTTCATACTTTTTATCTCACGATTTGCTTAGTTTCTTTTGGCGCAGGGAAAAAAGCAATATACAGGGCAATATTGTTAGTGGCAAGTTTGTAATGGATGCATCTGACAAAGGGATGGATGATATCAAAGACAGTTGTGAAGTAATAGATAATGGAAACACGAACGTCGGTAGTCGATTCTCTTGTGATGATGTTTATTTGAGCAGGTACACAGATTTTTTATTTTTATTTTTTTTGTGTGTGGGGTGGGTTGTTTGGGGGTGGGGGTGTGGAGCAGCTTTGTTTAGAGTTTAGACATGGATTTGGATTTAGAATTATACTTTCCTATGAGCTTGCTTCTTTCAAAACCACCATGTTGCTTCTCTTTTTGCACAAGAGAGTATTAAGTTCATGAAGAAACGACATTGCTCCACATTAGCCTCCCGAACCATTACCATATACAGTTCGTTATTCAGAAAAAAGTGTTGTTGACTCGATAGTTGAATTTATGGTCTGATTGTCCCTAACAAAGTCATTTTCATCTCTTTATTCCATATTTATCCTTCCCATGAGCAAAGTGTTGGTCAACGTCAATGTCTTTCATCTTATGATGTTGTACCACATTCCTGGTTACAGCTATGACATTCTTGTCATCTTATAATCTATGTCACATAGGTATGGGTACGGGTACCAGTGTGGGTATGGGGGTACTGACCATTTTCAAAAAACTTGGGTGCGGGGGTACGACCGTGTGTATATATATATATATATATATATATATATATATATATATATATATATATATATATATATATATATATATATATATAAACAATAAGAAATACTTAGAAAATATGTATCAAAATAAAGAATATACATCAACATAAACAAATAAATAACATAGAAAATATATATCAACGGCTCTTGTACCAGTGTGTTTAAGAAACATGTGAAAAATTTTAAACATATAGACAACGGAGCAGCCCCTAGTCAAATATGAACATCAATCAAATTTTCACATCCAAAGAATAGGATAAAAAGTAAGGTGGAAAAAATTAAATCAAAAGTAAAATTAAGCAGTTTGGATCTATAGGTACCCAAATGTCAAAGTACCCATTTTGGGTACGGGTACGGTGACACGGGTACGTGGACCTTACTGAAGTACCCATGTGACTTAGCTTATAATCTTCTGGTCTGGGATAGTTTTTAGATGACTAATGCTTTCCATACCACATCAAGTGAATGAAGCTTGAGACATTGGATGGCAACAACTGGACCTTTACATCTTTTTGGTTTATCAATGTCTTCTTTACCTCACCATGATGCAGGCATTGACATATATATGCATTCAATGCATGGTTTTACTTTGTATTTTGACCTATAAGTTTCTAAATGAAAATTTGTTAACTTTCTCCATCTAGTGATTCTGAGGATGAATGCCATGATGTGGACTTTCAAGCACGTGAAATCTCACTTGTCAATAGGACAGAGGCTGTAAAAGGCTATTTGCTTGAATTGGAGCGTGAAGAGCAGTTAAAAGTTAAGGTCTGAATACTGGCAGCATTAACTACATGATATGATTTTGATCTTTATTTTTCCGTTCTCAGCAGGGATTGATGTTTGAAATGCTCAATGTACTTTGGTCTTTCTTTATCTTTTACTTTTGTATGCATAAGTTCCTTGGTAATGGATGCTGAAGCACTTTTGTCCTGAAAAGACAAGTCAATGCACATCTCTGGTTGGGAGATGACAACAACGTCAATTCTGAAATATGGTATTCTTACAAGCAAATGCTCTATATTATCTTGCCACATTTTGTTTTCTGTAGTTGTTTTTGTCAAGAATCTGAGTCAAGTTATTGTAATTTGGAAGTTTTCCAGTTTGCACCATAGCTGACTACAACTGGTCTATAATCCACAATGACATGGAAGCATTTATTCTATTTTCTATGTTTGTCCTTGTGGTTTTGCTTAATACTTCTTGTAAATTTCAGTTGGCACCTATTAACTTTTACAAAACTCTTTAAGTGTGAGGTTGATTTTACAGCGTAAGTACCCTGGTGTAACGTAACTGCACTGGGTAATGCCGCTAATGCCTTATTACTCTGGTGTTTGGTTAATGTTTTTTTGTTTTAACCTTATACTTTCCCAAAATGGTAGTGCATGTTGGAGCTTCTTAGCGATCATGATTATTATCAGTAGATCTGCTTCCATACGACATCTGTGCATTACTGCAACCTCTATAATTTTCTTCATTTGATGATAAACAACCTTTCTTGAAGTCAGACATGTCTTGATCTAAGTAGTATCAATGTGGATCTGGGTTCTTTACTGTTACGAGAGAGAGAGAAAGAGGCGGAAAAGATCAATTGCATTCCATAACCCTAATCTCTATTAAGAGATTAGGGTTAGAGAAAAAATTACAAGAGAAGTCCACTAAAAATAACAAACTATTTAAAGAGATCCTCCCCAACTTTCTAATATTCCAGAAAACCCCTTTTTGTATCTTTAACACTCCCCCTCAAGCTGGAGCATATATATCGATCATGCTCAGCTTGTTACAACATCTCATGAAATCGCCTATGGGAAGAGCTTTAGTGAGAATATCTGCTGCCTGGTCTTCTGAGGAGACATGCATAGTGCTAACAATTCCTCCTTGAACTAAATCCCGAATATAGTGGCAATCCACTTCAATGTGTTTAGTCCTCTCATGGAAGACCAGATTGTTAGCGATATATGTAGCTGCCTTGTTGTCACAATACATCTTCATTGGGAGATTCACTGAAACACCCAACTCTACAAGTAGTGATCTAACCCCCGACATCTCAGCCGCAGTTTGAGCCATAGCCCTATATTCTGACTCAGCACTAGAACGAGCCACAACATTCTGTTTCTTGCTCCTCCAGGAAATAAGATTACCACCCACAAAGACACAAAAACCGGTAGTAGACTTCCTGTCATCTACAGATCCAGCATAATCAGCATCACTATACGCCTTGATGTCAACACATTCTCCTTTTTTGAACCATAGCCCCTTTCCCGGGGCTGATTTCAAGTATCGTACAATCATTAGAGCTGCATCCCAGTGAACTTTTCGAGGTTTTTCCATGAATTGGCTCAACTTATCCACAGCAAAGCTAATGTCGGGACGAGTGACAGTCAAATATAACAGTTTCCCTATCAGAGATCTATAAGATCTAGAGTCAAACGGCTCCGAGTCATCATCATGTATATGAATGCGAGGATTCATAGGAAGTGTGGCAGGTTTAGCCCCCAATAGTCATGTTTCCTGTAGAAGATCAAAAACATATTTCTTTTGAGATACTACCACTCCTTTATTACTACGAGCTACCTCAATACCAAGAAAGTAACGAAGTTGTCCAAGGTCTTTAGTAACAAAGTGTTGTTGTAAAAACTCCTTTGTTTGAGTTATCTCTTGATCATTTTCTCCTGTAAGAACAATATCATCCACGTAGACAATCAATATCACAAGTCCTGCTGAGCCTCGCTTGATAAACAAGGAGTGATCAAGCTGGGATCGGCGAAATCCACACTTAGATAACACTTCAGTAAGCTTTTGGAACCATGCACGGGGACTCTGTTTGAGTCCATAAATAGCCTTCTTTAACTTGCATACCTTGGAACACTNAGCAAGTGCATCCAAAAACTTTGGGAGGTAAATGAAATAATGAACGCCCTGGATATAGAATTTGGATCGGAATACGGTCTTGAATGGAGGAAGAGGGTAATCTATTAATGAGGTAACATGCAGTAAGAATAGCATCACCCCAAAAATAGGCAGGCATGTGAGAATGTAACATGAGGGTACGAGCCACGTTTAAGAGTTGCCGATGTTTGCGTTCGGCTACACCATTCTGTTGGGACGTATGTGGACAAGTATATTGAGGTCGAATTCCATGGTCGGCATAAAACTGAAGTAGAATGGAAGACTTGAATTCAAGAGCATTATCAATGCGAATATTTTTGACAATGAGTTCAAACTGAGTTTTTATTTCTTTGATAAATTTTTGAAGAATACATATGACCTCAGATCTTTCCCTTAACAAGAAAACCCAACTGACTCTAGTAAAATCATCAACTAGGACAAGATAATATCGAAAACATGATCGAAAAGGAACCCGACTAGGACCCCAAACATCCACATGAATGAGATCAAAAGGACTCTGACTCGACGGACTCTGACTTGAAGGAAAGCTGCTCCGTGTATGCTTGCCCAACTGGCAGGCATCACATAAGAAAGACTCTGATGCTGGAATATCTGGAAACATGCGACGAAGTTTTGGTACTGAAGGATGACCCAGTCTGAGATGCCATTGGAAGGGAGAAGGCTTGGAAGGGACGGAAGATGCAGCAACATCAACTGGGATCGACAAAAAATAAAGGCCCTCACGCTCATGGCCACCACCAATCATCTTCCCAGTTGGTAAGTCCTGAAAAGAACAAGAGTCAGATTCAAAAATGACTTTACATTGTAAGTCGATAGCGAGCTGCTTCACAGATAACAAATTAATAGGAAAGTGAGGAGCATATAGCACATGTGTAATAGTGCCTAAATGTGGAAGGTAAATATCACCGCTACCCAAAACAGGGGACAACTTGCCATCAGCCAGCCTAACATGTTGTGGTGTAGAAAATCTGACAAATGATGAAAAATTCTGCGGGTGATTACAACAATGTCTAGAAGCGCCCGAGTCTATCATCCATGTCATACCTGGATCAACAGTAGGAGCACCAACGGAGAATGCTGACTCTACAACAGTAGCATTGGCAGATGTAGAAGTAGAAGTAGAGGCAGACCGCTGAGCAAGGACACGATCATATTCATCCTTACTTAAGAGAATATGACATAGATATAGGAGGATCAGTAGAAGACTCAACCATAGATATTGTTGCCTTTGAATGAGTTGCTTGAGATGAAGATTGACCTCTGCTTGTGGTGATTCTACCTCCACCACATCCAAAGGAAACATTAGACCTGAGATGAGGATGTTTGTCCCAACAACGATCCTCTAGATGACCAATTTTGCCACAATAAGAACACTGAAATCTGCCACGTCCTGTACCACGTCCCCTAGTACCTCCAACAGAACTAGGGCCCCGTCCTCCTGATATCACAAGTGCAGAAACTGGTGTGTCATGCGTAGTCTGAGAGAGAGTGGCTGCAAAACGACTCAGCCTATTATATGTGTCTGCTAAATCTGGAAGTTCACTGCCTGTTAAAATTTGAGATTTTGCCACAGAGTATTCTGAAGATAGGCCAGATAAAAACTTTGCCACCATACCAGTCTCAGCGTGTGATGCATAACAATGCTGGCAGGGTGGACGAAGAGCCTTTAACCGTTCATATGCAGCAGTCAAAGTAGCAAAATATTGAGATAGGTCCTGATCCCCTTGTCGAATGTTGCATAACTCCTCTTCTAGTTGTAGGATTTTGATGACATTAGTGGCATGCGAATATGTCTTTCGCAAGAAAGACCACATATCCTTGGCCTTGGTATAATATGCAATAGTTGGAGCTATATGAGCCTCCACACTATTCATAATCCAAGACATAACAATATAATTATCTTCATCCCACGCAGCATATATCCCTTTTTTCTCAATAGGTTCATCCTCCTCGAGAATATATTTCTTTCTATGACCAGCCACCGACATTATGAATACCCTAGACCATATTTCATAATTTGAGCCATTAAGTTTCATCGTGGTTCCATAAGAGAATGAATTCCCAGCCATCTTGTAGTCAGTAGGCCCTTCAGATTTACTGTTTTCAGCCATAGAAAAAAAAAGAACAGATTGACACAAAAGTTTAAAGAAAGAGGGCTAGGAAGAATACTTCCACTTCAGATCTGTTCCAGCCGATGACAAAGAAGAATAAACACCCAACAACTGAAGGCTGCTTCCAACGAATGAATACTGCTGCTGCAACTTATAGCAGCAGCTAGTATTTTTTTTTTTATTATAAACTTTCTGTCCACGTGTCCAAGAAACCACGAAATCAAACAAAAACTTGATGTCCCAACGACTGAATACTGCTGCAACTCATAACAGCAGCTAGTGATTATAGACTTTCTGATTTTGTGTCAAAGAAACCATGAAATCAGACCAAAGCTTGTACTAAGGACCAGCAACAGTCCTCACGTAGCCGTACTTTACTGAATTTGTATGCACAATCTAAAGAAAAATTCTGATCATATTCAAAAACCTGAATTTATAAGCAGCATAAAGACTCCAAACAGCATCCACAACACCTCATGCCATATAGACTCCACAAAGCATCCACAGCACCTCACGTAGCCTGACAATAGGCTGCTTCATACGACCAATATGAGGATCTGATCACGCCTTCCACATAGGCGTGATCAGGTCCTCCTTCACACGGCACGCCCAACTCCTATTCCCTCACCGTCTCCTTATTGGGTGATAAGAGGGAATAAGAAGTGGCGATGACAAGAGAGGACGATAGAAAAAAAAAACAGGAACTCACTGCTGTTCGCCGGAAAAATCGTCGCCGGAGAAGATGGTCGCCGGAGAAGGTCGTCTGCCGTCGACTCCAACTCCCGCTCTGATACCATGTTACGAGAGAGGGAGAAAGAGGCGGAAAAGATCAATTGCATTCCATGACCCTAATCTCTATTAAGAGATTAGGGTTAGAGAAAAAATTACAAGAGAAGTCCACTAAAAATAACAAACTATTTAAAGAGATCCTCCCCAACTTTCTAATATTCCAGAAAACCCCTTTTTGTATCTTTAACATTTACCAAGGCCAGATCTTGCTGATTTGAGATCTAATGTGGAGATTATGCTTGTGATCTAGAATTCTGGAGACAGATCTTGTGATCTGGAATTCCAGCAGCAGTTGTTTAGTAGTATATCTATGCTTCTTTTATGGAGATGCACGGGTTCCTTAAATGCAGCTTTTCTTGTTGATCAAGCAACACATCAGTGGACCATACTTCTTGCTATTTAGTATAAAAGAAAAAGTTGAGATACTTGTGTTCGTGGATCGGTTCTTTAATCTTTATTTATAGCAACATTCTTGCTTTGAGCAAAATTAACTTATAGAGATAATTTTCTTTCTTCAGTTTTGATGATGTTACTTTGTTGTTTTATCAGCTTAGGAATGGGTTGGACTTGTGAGACATATTGGTTGGTCCTTGCAATCTGAACTTGTGGTATTATGTGTCTAATTAGATTTAGATTTTGCTATTCTAGTAATATCTTTCAATTTGACAGGAAGAAATAAGGGACAGAGTATATTCATTGAATGATTATCTGAGAAAGGAAAAAGAGCGGACAACTTCATCATTTGCTTGTATCCAAAAAGATATAGAAGCAAAGCAAGAGATGGATAAAAAACTAGATAAACAGTATCAAAGAAAAATGTGAGTTCCTGTTATCCCCTTGTCATTTTGGATGCTCTCATGCTTTAGGTTTTGCTAAGAAAGCTCTGGGGTTCTTCCAGGGAGGAGGTAATCCTAGTCATGGCATGAGCATTACTAGAATACTTAAATAGTTGCTAATGTTTACTGTTCTATTGTCTGCATGTTCAGGAATATATCTTCAACTGGTGTTTCTTTTCCCTGTCACGTTCTTGTTCTTCAGGTCCAGACCTTTTAGCCAAGGGGAAGGTGGGAGGGAGTGATAAGGCATTTCTGTTTGACTTGTGCACCAAACATTAGTTCTTCCATGTATCTGCTTGAAGTCCTTAAACATTTATTGAACATTACGAGAGAGGGGGAGGTTTGGGTGGGGTGGGGTTTTGTTTGTGGTGTTGGGGGTGAGTGGAGAGTTGGAGCTTTTCTGTTATTTTCACATAGAATATTTGTTTTTTTGATGCTAACATGATCAAGGAAATATTAAAATTCATATTTATTTGTATAGTGCAGAAACTTGTGATATTCACTTATCTGCAGTCCAGAGGGACCATGAGCAGAGGTCAGAAATAGAAGAGAGAAAAATAAGAAAAGAAGCAGCCTCTGAAGATGCCAGAAGAAAGGAGAAAATGGAACGAGAAGAAAAAGAGAGGTTGGAGAAGCTTAAAGCAGAAGCTGAGGTAGCAGATTGTTTATCCTGTCTGTGATTTACGTAATCACACACAATCACTTAAAATTCTTTGATTTGCTTGATATGCTTACTGCATTTACCTATTTTCCTCGTTCCCCTATTACTTGCTGATAAAGACATTCCGCTTTAGTTCAATATAATGCAAAATTTATGGTTTTTCCTGTGTACACATTTTGACTAATTCTTTTATCCATTTCAGTTACTATGGAGCAAGCTAGGTAGATATAGGATCACATCGTTGGTTGTTGTTTTTGGATGACCTGAATCATATCATTGTTGATGTTTCAATTTGTATTACGTTCCATTTTATGGCCATAACTCTTGATCTTTCATTAGCTAGCGAAACTGTGCCTGGTGGACAAGTTCATGTGGATCATGATAGAGTCCATCAATTTGATTGCCGAATATTGAGATGTTGGATATAACAGTTGAGAACTGTTTCAAAAATGTGCTTTCCAATCATTCCTTTTGAACTTAGGAAAGAAGACCTGAACAAAATTGTGTCCATGGGGGGCAATAGAAGTGAAATCATGATAGTAATAAGATGAAAATCAAATTTTGAAACAAAAGAATCAATAAAATAAAAAAGAACTTATAAAGGGATTACTAAAAGTACAAGTGCCACCGAAGGTCATCTAGATGAGTCCACTATAGGTCTATATTTTATAATATGCCATTTTAGCTAACATGCATAAGCAGCTCCTTCAAAGTTTGAACTGATTGAACAACTTGGTTTTTGCTTTCTGGAAATTGTGTTATTTCTCATGTCAGCAGCAGTGATCTCCATACTAAAAGTCAATCCCTACTTATTCTTTTTTATGATGATTCAAACAATTGACAATTGTCACTCTCACGATGGATTTCTGACTTAGCCAGTGCAAATAAAACATTTTTTGTAACATTCCGTGGTATGGGATAGGTGTTCAGGACTTCAGTCAACCTTCTGACTTCTTCTATGTAGCACATCGCTCACTAGTTGGTTGACTTAACTACTTTCTCTAGAGGTCATCTGTGATTACTCCGTCGAGAATAATAATCATGAAAAACTTTTGTTACTTGAATTAGTGATGATATATTTCATATGGTTTTTCTTGACATTGGCATTGAAAAGAAGGCTATCAAAAAGATATCAAGCCTCTCGGAAACCACCTTAGTTTCTTCCTCTTTTCCTGTTTAAAGCCTGAAATTAGTTTTATTAGTAGCAGCTTTTCAGGCTTCTTATGTTTAGAACTTATAGAATATGATGGGCCATTCTGCGTCCGTAGTCTGTGCAGTTAGGGCTTAACAATTTTTCTGTTACAGGTTGTGATCTTCTCACTATATCTAGGGGTTTTCATAATTCACAAAGCTTTTAATCCACTTTTCTCTCCTTCCGTGAGTTCCATCATTAAAGCATTAAAAGAAGGCTATCAGAAAGAAATCAACTCTGTCGTAAACCACCCGGATGTTTTCCTCTTTGTTTGGCAGCTCTGTTTGGAAACTGTTTGGAAAGGTAGGCCATCCTGCATCCATAGTCGTTACCAGAAAAATAGGCCTAGGAACTGGATCTCAGTTTGTGATATTATTTCGAGCGATGTTCAGCTTGTACGATATCTGTGGGGTTTCCACAACTCACTATTCCAAAGTTAATCCACTTCTCTTCCTTTATGAATTGTGAGTTCCCTCAATGAATGATTTGCTTAAAATCACCATTACTAAACTAGTAAGGTTATGCTTAGCAAACATTTTTTTATAATTACAGGCCAGGATGAAAGCTGAACAAATGAAGGCTGAGAAGCTTGCTACGGAAAGAGCAGCGGTTGAAGCTCAAAAAAGAGCAGAAAAAGAGGCTGCAGAAAGGGCGGCTGAAGAAGCCTTGAAAAAAAAAGCTGCAGAAGCTTCCCAAAGAAAGGCTGCAGAAGAAAAATCTAGGACTGGTGGAGTAGTTGGTGGGTGTTTGCATTGTTTATTTTGTTTATTCTCAGTTATGTTGTGCATTTTCTGTATACACGATAAACAGTGAATAGAATCTAAAAATTGTTTCACTTAATTATCTTGTGCATGTGAATGCTTCACTTAACCTCTTTTATGAAAGAGATTACATTTTTGGTTTTGTCTATCAACTTAAACTATTGCTAGAAGGTCAAGCAAATGAACCGTTTCTCCTCCCTTACTAAATCAGTTTTCTGTTTCAGTTGTCCTGTGTTTCTTGATTATCCGTTGTGAGTAATTGTAGCCTGTGAAACTTCCTACCAACTTCAAGTGTGTACCATGTAAAAAAGCTTGAACAGTTTCAGTTTACTTTTTTGACTTCCGTGCTTTTGTACAACTTAGTACTCTTAATGAGGTTGCTTTCATATTTATATGTCGAAACCTGTCTCTGATCAATGGTGTTCATTTTGATATTGATAGGTCAAATTTTCTTAAAAGTGTTGCCCAAAAGAGATGCCACTTTTACTGACTAGTTCCTTCTTTATTTATAATCAAAGTTAAGGTGTCTGATATGGCATCCAAGCTAGAGCAGGAAAGAATGAGTAAACTATTGGCGTTAGTAGAGCAGAACAAAGCTACTGGTGCAGGCTCCAGTCAGGTGTGCAGACTGCCTAATTTCAGTGCTGGGGTTATTTATGATTTGAATATGAAACTACTGTTAATTTCAGCAAAATGTTACTTTATGCTTGGGTTGACATAGTGACAAAGTTGTTCCTACCAGGCTTATAGAAGGCATGAAAGGCAAATTCGTTCGCTGATCCTACAGGTATCTGCAACTGTTGATGTTGTAAGGTGAGATTTTCATGGTGTTCTAGTGTTGGAATACAGTTTGCTATTTCCGTTTCTTTTATGTCTTTTTTTTATTTTTATTTTTTTGCTATTTTACCTCCTCTTGCAAACATGCTAACATCTTTCATCTGTATCTAATTTCATTTCACACTTGTTTGCAAACATATGATCTTTTCCCTATTTTTTGTTCAATTGAATCAGTTTGAGTCATTTGGAAAATTATCAGGTGTGGTTCAGTTCACATGTGCAACTGCTTGAATTGACCTAACAAACAAAATTTGCTGTTGTAGATGTTGATTAGAGAATCTATTTAATAACAAGTTGAAACGAGGTAGTTACAGGGACACTGATCTCCAATATTGGTGACATTAGAATTGGCTCCATATTGCTTGCTGACTTAAATAGTGATCAGGCAGTTTTGGCGAATATGCATCATCTATGTTGCATTGTTGCCCTATTTCCTATTCTTATTGGAAAAATATTTGAAAAACCAATTTAAACTGTTTAGAAAAGTGAAGAGTAGCATTTTAGCAACAAGCCATTATAAGGAGTTAATGATAATGTCGATAGGTTTGACATATTATTTTTATTTCATTTTCGTATAAAAGTTGATATATTAATGTGGATTACAGTTGCCTCTCTAGCACATGTGGCTGCAAATTGGTACAATACAATGACTAGCTTCTTGAAGTGCACCTGATTGGGTGAAGATGGAATGCTTTTTGGTAATGAAGTTGAGTTCCTTTTGCTTATGCTTGGTGCTTACATTCAGATAAAGGTCTTTTAACCCAAAGCAAAGAGATTGATTATGGCAGGTTATCCAAATAGCAGCTTTTAGCAACTGCAGCACCTGATGTGCTGCTATGTAAGTTTAGTGGAAGTCAAGAAATAATATGGTAACTCCGGATACTGTTCTGTTTATTGGTAGTTGCTTTTCAAAAGCACTTTCTCTTGTCAAGATCTTATAGTCTTTAGCTATGGGGGATAGCTTAAGAACTTTGAGTTGAATAAGGCAAAAGACCTTTCGAAAGAGATAGGATTTGTTTGTTCTGGAAGGAAACACCTTGCTGTTCGTATTTTGTCAATGAGACGGGATGCACTTGTTGCTTTTCCATCATTAATTAGTGAAATGAATGAAATATGCAGGATTCCCCAGTTTGAAACTGTTTTCCAATGTGTTAACAGCTGATATTTGTTCAGGATTGTTGAGAGGGAATCCATTGACTCACTTGATAGATGATGATTATGATACTTGTTTGCTTATACTGGTTATCTTGGCTTGCTTTTATAAGCGAAAATATTGCATGTGGACATTGTACCGTCCCTTTTATTGTTGCCAAATGATAATTAACGGGGTTGACTAAACCATCTTTCCCTCATGCGACTTATTCCTTTCTTTCTGCTTAGGTTTTTTTCTTTACTTGCTAGCACGATTACTTTAAGATGTGGAAGATGTCTCAGTTTATTTTAGCTGAATTGGTTTTTTCATGGTTCTACTGCAGATTATTGTCAACTTTTTGTCTCTTTCTGATCTGTCAAAGGCTGCTATCTTCTTCTTGTTATGTTCTGATATGATGTATATCTTTAAATTAATTGCCTTTCTGTTCTTGGTCGCATTGCATGTTAATGTAACTATTCTTATATATGGTTATGTAATTGACAGGAAAAAATCACTTGAATTGGTTAAAACTATCAATGATCCATTTTGCCCTCAATCAATCTCAGTTGCTACTTTTGCCGAGAAGGTATGAGATATGGTATTACAGTGATGTTCTAACACTGTGTCTGGGCAGCTTTCTTGCTCTTGTTTCCATCTCTTAATTAAATTTGTGGGTGTACTTACTTATGTGGTAATGGTATTTAACTGAATTATTTTTTGTAAATTAACTGTAATTATTTCTTTCATTTGACTGTTCTATTTCCAGTATGATTAAAAATGTTTCATCGATCGTTTCTTCATTCTGTAATATTTTTGAGAAAAAAATTACAATAAGCCACTCAAATTTTGAGCTGTTAACGGACGTTGAATGACTGCCCAAGTTTTTAGAGCTAACATGTGGGGTGCTCAGCTTTTACCTGTATCTCTCAAACCAATTTCTTCCTCTGGAAAACGTAAAACTAGGGGGATAAGTTACCAACTTACCCAACTCAAAAGCAAAATATAAAGATTTAAAAAAAAAAAAAATTCTCGCTAGGGGAGCCGGTGGCTCACCAGGCAATGAGGGAGGTTGTCCAGCGAGGGATCTGCACAACCCATGTTGGGTTCCTCCATTTCACCTGTCTCTCCATCTGCTTGAGACTGGAAAGCAGCACTAATCTCAGCAAGAGTGGTTTAAAAATAAACCCATCAACTCGTCGTGGGCAAGAAAGCAGAAAACAAAAAGAGAAAAAGGGAAGGGGGAATATGAAAATAGTTTTTTATCAAAGAGAAATATCTAGCATAATAAATAATCGCAGGCTGCTTCCAGATCTTTAATGTGAGATCAGTATCAAACGATTCCCAATGCTCCATCTCAACAAGTAGGAATTTGAGAATTTGAATGAGACTTACGGTGGAAAACCATGTAAATCAGGCCTGAACTTAATGATAGAACCACTTCAAGAGACACACTCTTGAAGATGTCAGCCACTTCAAGAAATCACACAAGGAGAAACCTCGAACTAAAGGTGAAAAACTTGTATTCAATCTCAAATAATACACAAAATCAGGCTTTAAAGCCCATGCTAATCAAGGGGCCCAAGTCCCTTATTTGTAGAAGAAAGAAAGGAATAAGGAGAAAAATGAGCTAGCTATTGGTTAGCTCCAACAGCTAAAAGCTAGTTTCCTTTGCTAATAAAAAAAAAAAATACAGAAAAATACACGAAAAATAAAAGGAAAATAAATACAAAAAGGGCTATGCTTACATACATATATTTATATATAAAAATCATACATCAAACTGTTAGGAGTTTAAGGTATATGATAGTACATATAAAAACATATATGCAACTTACATTAGAGCTAATCCGTAAATTCTAACAAACCCAACATAAACAGCCTAATTGATTGAGAGGAAAGTCTTAACACCAAATTTGGCCGAAAAGAAGATGGATAGAAAGGTGCCAATGGGGACAGTCTACGATCTCTAGAGGAATTCATGCTTGTCATTTTTGAATCTTTGGACGAACTTGAACTTAACAAGGGCGACTTGCCTTGATTGGGATCGCATTCTTGCTCTTCTGGGGGGAATTGGGGATGATAACTGTAAAAAATTTGCACCCTTGTCCCATCCAACATATTGGGCGGCTAACTGATTCCTGCTCTTCTCTGATTACACATGCAACAAACAATCACCCTCAAGAGAAGAACCGGACACGTGCTGAGACTCTGCCCCTTTTTTCCATTTTCCATTGACGATTTTCTTTTTTTGCTGCATTATTTTCTTGATGATATAGATGTGTAAATGGGAGGCTGTAGTCCCGTGAAGGTTGCCAGTCATCCTCCCTGACGACGAGGGTTAGCCCTTGTTATATTTTTTATTTTTTCATATTTTTCTTTTGAGCAGGGTAATTTTGGAATTACACCTAATTTGATTTGGTGATTTGAGAGATATGAGCAAAAGTTGAGGGCTCATATGTTAGCCCTGAAAAGTTGGGCGGGCATTTGTTAATGGCCAAAAAGTTAAGCAGCTTGTTGTAATTTTTTTTTTTATGATACCTTCACGGCTTCAACTTAGTAAATGTGTGATTAGTAAAAGTCTGTGTAACCATTGTTCTCTCTGTTTCCTTGAATTTGTTGTTTAAATTGTGTTGAAAGTAAAAAGTTTACTTTAAGTGTGGTAGTTATTTGAATATTTAAAAGTTAGGGTTCTCTTCTGTCATTTTTAATAATTTAGTTGTTCCTCTTTTGTAAATGATACAGCCGTGCCCTAATCTCCCCTTTAGTAGAGATTAGAGCACGATAATGAAAGAGATTTTTACCGCCTCTCTCTCTCTCTCTCTTTTCCTCCCTCTCGTTCTCCCATTCCTCAACACGCAACATGGTATCAGAGCTTCGACTCAAGCTCCTGGCGTGATTCTTATCATCTCAACCTGCTGGGATCATCGTTTCAAGCTGCTGGCGTGAGTCCTTATCTTCTCAAACTGCTGGTGTCATCGTTTCTTGCCCATCTTTCTTAAGAGAGC